>VMDR010011532.1:0-28297 GCA_007922815.1 Macrotus californicus | reverse complement strand
TGTGGAGGCTAAACAACCAAAACCACAGAAACATAGAACCTCTGGTGGTTGCCAGAGGTGGGGTGGCTGGGTGAAGGTGGTCAAAGGTATAAGACGCCTCCCAGTTACAAGATAAATAAATTCTAGGGATATTACGTACAGTATGGTGACTCTAATGAACAATATTGCACTGTATATTTAAAAGCTGTTAAGAGAGTAGATCTTAAAAGATTTCATTGCAAGAAAAAAATGCAACTATGTTATAATTTCTTACCACAAGAAATGATATAATTTCTTATCACACAAAAAAATTTAATTATGTTAAAATTATGTGATGTATGTTAACCATACTTATTGTGGTAATTATAATCATTTCCCAATATATACATATGGCAAATCATTATTTTATACACTTTAAATAAATACAATGTTATATGTCAATTACATTTTAATTTTTTAAAATATATTTCACATGCATTGGAAGCATGTCCCCTTGGTGACAGTATTTTCCAGGCTCAATATCATGTCCATAACCAAGGGGACACTTGTTATTTTGTTTCCCATGTTGGACAGCAATCACCATGGTACCAGATAGGTATTCAATAAACGCTCTGACTTTTTAAAAATTTTGTTTTAACTGCCATTAACTTACTTAATGAGCATTTGCTAAAGAAGCAGGAAAAGGAAAATGCCCTCAACACTATGACAACAGTGATGAAGATGTTAGGGGTAATAAAGAGAAATCGAGATTACAAATAGCTTACATGAGGTGGTCTGACACCTTTTTGATGAGTTTGCCCAAGTAAAGTGGGAATGCCAGAGGCTGAATTCAAATCCTACTGCTGCCCCTTAGGCTGGTTATTCAGCAAGTCACACTGTGTCTGGTCCTCAGTTTCCTCATCTGTAACATGGACATGATGATTCCTTCTAAGCTGTGAAAAGTACATGAAAAAGTTGTATGTGGAAGCACTTTGTAAGTAGGTTTCACAAATATAAAGAGGTATTTTTATTATCAGTCATAAAGAACTATATCACTCAAGGGTTAAGATATCTTAACTACAAACCATTTATAAAAATGAAGAATAACCAAGGATAATATATTCTTTCTTTAATTGTGGTATAACAAGTGAACACACACTTATCTGCTTAAAACAACACCTATATAATCTCACAGACATCCAGGAGTTTCAACTGGGTTCTGAGCTTAGGGTCTCATGTGGCTGAAATCACATTGTCAGCTGGACTGGGTTCCTATCTGGTGACTCTGGGGAACAATTTGCTTCAAAGCTGCTTCATGCTGTTGACTGAGTTCAATTCCTTGGGTTGCAGGATTAAGGCATCTATCAGCTGGGTAACTTGAGGCAATAGCATCAACTTCCTTAGAAACTTGTCCCACAGCCGCTCCATCTTAGCGACCTCCTTCATATCAATTCCTCTCCCCTTCACTTCCTCCTCTGCCAGCTGGAGAAAACTCTGCTTTTAAAGTGTTAGACTAGGTCCACCAGGACCATCACTCTTGTAATTAGCTCAAATCCATCTGATTAGTAATCGTAACCACTCCTGCAAAATTCCTTTGTCCAGGAAATGTAACCTACTCCTGAGTGTGATATCTATTGTATTCGCATTCCTAGGCATTGGGGCCGGACCTGGGGGAAGGGGACATCTTAGAGTCCTGCCTATCAGAGAATACAAACCCATTGGCAAATAGCTTTGAATATTGCAGCACGCCTCACAATTAAGATCTGAGGATCCCATTCATTTCCTTGAAGTGACACTAGCCCGATTCCTGGCACGCAGCAGGTGTTCAAAGTGGTTGTTAGCTAGAGACACAAAGCTTCTTTTGGGACATCTGCTTTGAAATCTCCACTTTTATAAAGAGAATGAAAACAGAAAGTGTTTTTTATTTTGTCAATAGTCACATATACACCTCACCCCTCTGCTACCTTGCAAACTACCCAACCCATAGTGAGCCCATGATAAATAATGGTGAGTGAATAACTAAATGACCAGAAGAATTTTCCACCTAGCCTTTACTGATAATCCCCTTTGAAATCTGCATATCAAGCCATTTTTAAAGTTTCCTGAGGGATTTGTCCCAGTGCAATCCACCTGCAATGAGTAATGGTGTTTGTTCCCTCTCAGCAGACGGGGGCCAGAACTTCCAGACCAGAGGGAGATTGTATCCAGATCAAAGTGAAGTTCTGCCTGAGGCTTTGGAGGGTGCCTGAAAAGGGGCCAACTCCAAGAGTCTTCTCTTTGAAAGAATTTAAGAGCCGCACCAGCCGATGAAGGAATTTGACAGCACAGTGCATCCTAACAGTCAGGATTCTAGCTCAGCAGAAAGTCAATGGCTCCTACCAAACAAAGCACACACACACAAATATCTCCTATCACCCAGCCACGGAAATGACAAAGCCTCCACACTCTTTCGAATCGTCCTCCTTGAAAGCTGGATTGACAGACCTTGGATTGAAGAGAGGCAGCTTAATATCGAAGACAGCAGCTGGCAACGTAGCAGGGAGAAACACCCATCTCGCTGGGGGGACATCAATGTTCTGCTCAGGGCCATTACTGCATTAGTGGCTCGTTATTATTTAAAAATAAAACCCTGTAATCTGCTGGTTATACCTTCACCAGACTGTCTCTTGGGATGATTCTTTTATGATTCTTCGGTTTTCCGAGTTGCACAGAACAATTTCCCATTAACCATATCCTTGCGTTTTTTGCTTACTACACAAAGCCATTTACATAATGGGCAACCTAAGACACACACAAAGAAACGCGCCCACACGTTAGGTAAAAATATGTGTAAACAAATATCTTGCTAAAGATTAGACACACTTGCAAGAGGCAGAACAGCTATAGACTGTGGTGGAGGCAGGAAATGAGAGCAAGATGCCTGTGTGCTACAAGTTAAAGAGTGAAATATATTCACATCATCTAATATTTATAATAGCACTTGCTACACTGTTCTAAGCCGTCTGTTTGTATTAACTCATCTAGTCCTTAATAGCGACTCTATGATGCGGATGTGCTGTTACTATCAGCTCCCGCTTAGAGACGGAATTACGATGCAGAGAGGGCAAATGGCAGAGCTAGGCAACGGGCTCTGGAAGTCTTACTTATTAGATCTGCTGCCGCTGCTATACTCAGTGGTGGGCTTTCCAAACCCCACAAGTGCTTCACTCTCCTGTCTCTGGGCGATGCCTCCTGCTACGGCTCCTGGGTGGCCCCCAGGTGCCTCACTCCATTTCTCTTTCTTTTAAAAAAAATGTAAATTTTTTTAAATTTTTATTTTTTAATTACAACTTATACTCAGTGTTATTTTGTATTAGTTTCAGGTGTTCAGCATTGTGGTTAGACACTCCTATAAGTTACGAATTATTCCCACCAATGTTTTCAGTACCTACCTATTACAATTGTTGACTACATTCCCTAGGCTGTATTTTACATCCCCATGACTGTTCTGTAACTACCAACCTGTACTTCTTAATTCCTTCACCTCTTTCATCGTTGCTCCATTTTTCTAAAACTCAGTTTTGGCAACTATGAGATTGGGAAAAAAATAGAGCCAAGCTCCTAAGGATGATTAGAGTAAGGATTATTCATGTCTTCATTCAAATAATGTTCATGGGGCACCTACAATGTGCCAGGCATCGTCCTGAACGGTAAACAGAAGAGATAAGAAGCATACTTTCCAGAACAGGGAACAGACAATAAACAAAAAATGCAGCAAAACTATCGAGAATCTACAGCCACTAAAGCAACCGAGAGTGAACCTTTTCGTGGGGCTGATCAGGTGTAAGTCTAGCCTTTGGTGTGAAAAAGACACATTACAGACAGAATGCTCTCATATGCATCGTCTTTTTGCTTGACATAGACTTGGCAAAGTCAAGTTTTGGCCCCAGGATATCAAGTCCAGTGAGTTTTAATGAGGGTCTGTCTGAGGGACCCAAACAAAGTCAAGGGTCCTTTCAAGGCTCAATAAATAATTTTTTCCAAGCTGCCTGCTCCCGAGGACTTCTCTTTCTCTTCACCTCAACACAAATGTTCAGAATGTATTTTTGAAAGCATACATGAATGCTAAATGAATAACGTCTTAAGCATAAAGGACAGCGTTTGGCAGATAGTAAACACTCAAGTAACGTTAATTATAACGACTGTGTTGTTTCTATTATTGTTTCTGTGTTGCTGTCTCTGTTTAGAATAAACCATGGAGAGAAGCAAACTATTATGTGGAGCTGTAGCATCTGACACAGGCTTCATTTTTCAAATATATTTGAATTATTTAAAAAACTGCAGTAAAAAAAAAAACCCTCACATTTGGAAGTGTTAACACATTGGGTACCACCAATCCGTTAACTTGTTTCCGCGTAGCCCTCAGACTGCATCATCTTCTGCCATCTCTGCGCATATATTTTAACTTCCTATAAATGTGTCCCTGGTTCAGAAGGCTGAAGTTTGGCACTGGTGTTTATTTTTATTCCTGTCTGTTCCTGTCGGCTCATGTGAAACTGTTCAAGCAAGGATTTTATGGTAGAGTTGTATTAAACATACATTGATTTAATCTGCCCAAATGCAATAATACAAGCTTAGCCAAAAAAAATAAATAAATAAAGAGAGAAAGCATAATATTCACTCAACATGGGCCCCTGAATGCAAGCCAGGCCCTTCATCTGGCTCTCCACTACAGCAACAGCAATCTGCTCTGCCCTGGAGGAAAGATAGACACTATGCACAAAACTGCATACCATATTTTAGGAGAGATTTAGGATCTTTTTCATGGGTAATTTTGACCATGTATGTTTATAGTTCTTTCTTATCTACAGTCTCAAAACCCCCCAAAATCTTTGAGAAACAGTTTTATGGAGGAACTCTTTTGGCTGCACAGTCTGGGCTATTACTTATGGTCATTGTTTTCCCATTGTGTTAGATTATCAAAAGTCCCACCCCCCTCCAAAAAAAAATCCCCGAAGGTGTAAACTAGGAGAATATACCCAATTTACTACCTTTATAAAATATGAAAATTCTGAGTTTTAAAGGACATCTGACTCCACAGTTTCAGAACAGGGTTTGTGGACAGTAACTGGTTTTCAACTCACTTGCTGCCTTTTGCCCTGATGCCCGAGTAGGATATGTGCCATAAGATATGTTCCTTATCTAAAGGAACAGTGATATCACTGATCTGCATCCTGCTCAATAAAGGCTCCCTGCCCTGTCCAAGACAGTGGAAAGAAGGAGCACGTGAAGCATATAGATGGTTTTTGTGCTTGATATAAGTTTGGAGTACTTATTGTCTCATTTTTATGTTTATAGCACCAAATTAAAATAGTTGTGGTACAACCCACCAACCACAAGGACCGCGTATCTGAACCATAAAGCCTTTTGCTGTTATAATAACTGTAATCATTGTCATGGCTGGTGATTCATCTTCGAAACCAAATTTCTTACCAGTGTTCCTTCACATTTCGGCAATAGTTTATTTGAAGAGCCTCCTGAGATTATGAGGCAAACTGTTAAAAATTGTCCCATCTGCTCATACATATCTTATGACATCATTTGCTCAATGTAACTTTATTAATAAATTCAATAACCCTCTAACCAGACTGAGCACATAAAAAAGAGAGCAGATACACACAACCAGTAGCATAAATGAAAGAGGGAACACCATCACAGCTCCAACAAATATGGAAAGAATGATAAGGGGATATTTTAAACAACTTCATGCCAATAATTTTGATGAGAAATGGACAAATTCCTTGAAAGACACAAACTACCAAAGCTTATTAAGGAAGAATTAGATAACTTGAATAGTCTCGTATCTATTCTAAGTTACATTCCTACCAATGGGCCCACATAATTTCACTTTTGAACTCTATTAAATGTTTTAAAAAATACAAAGGGGTAGTAGACATCTTTGAGAGATGGATGGAAATAATCAGTATCTCAAATGTGGAGCAAGTCACAGAATGTCTAGTTTTCAAAACTCTTCAAACGACACACCTAAAATAAGAAGTGAGTTTTACTACATATAAATTATCCCTCAACCAACTTGAATAAAAAAAAAAAAAGGAACTATTTGGGTGTCTGAAACAGCAAAAAAACCAGCATAGAGAGTGCTCAAGTGATAAGTCTGGAGAGTTTTGCCAGGCAGTAAGATCTAAGCAGAGTGGTGGGTATCACACCAGTTCAGGTGGAGGCCTGACCCAAAGCACAAGCTCCGTCTGAAGCCACCACAAGGCCCCACCTTCAACTCCCACCTCCAGGCTCCAGAATACAAGTCAATGTGCTCCCTGGTAGCTCCCTCTTCAGGGGTAAAATATGAGTATTTCCCCTCCTCCTCCACAGCTCCTACGAGAAGGTGCATGCACAGGTACAGGCTGGGTCCCACAGGGTACAGAGAGAACCCAGATGCCACCAACAACACTGTTCCTTGGGGAATGTCTGGCTTTTCCCAAATGGGAAAGAGATTGCTCTAGTCTAACAACAGAAGCTTGAAGAAGTATTAAAGTATATTTCTTGGCTGAAAGTTAAAAAGTCACACAAACCTAAAGAATTCTGTTTGTCTCCTTTTCACTTCCAGGTCCCAAGATTTTATTAAAGGTTGAAAGTATCCCTTATATATGCAGTTGTCATTATTTTTGTTTTATCTTGTCCCATAAGGGGACTGTTGTGGGCTGAATTGTGTCCCAATCCCTCTGATCCTTATGTTGAAATCCTAACCCCTGGTACCTTAGAATGGGACTAGATTTGGAGGTAGGGTCTTTGGAGAGATAATTAAGGTTAGATGAGGCCACCAGGGTTGCCCTTAATCCAATCTGACCAGTCTCCTTATAATAAAAGGAGACTAGGACACAGACACACATTGGGGAGGACTATGTGAGGACAAAGAGAAAATGGCCATCTGCTAGCCAGGGAAAAAAGCAGTCAGGAAAAAGAAACGAAACAACAACTTGCAGATACCTTGACATAGGTCTGGAATCATGAGAAAATAAATGTTTATTGCTAAAGCCACTCTGTGGTTCATTATAGCAGCTCTAAGAGATTCAATAGTGACTTTCTCTTTCCTGTATGCATATTAAATACAAGTCAAACTCTGGGTTAGGAAGCTATGATCTCTACCTTGCTGAACCACAGAAAAGGCAAGAAACTATGAATGAGCTTGTCCCAAATTGAGCCAGATGTAACTCCACCAAGATGGATACCAATTTCACAAAGATTGTAATGTGTATCTCTTCTGTGACTTCCTGATGGCATTTGTGCCTTGTTGGTGCCCATATTAAAAATGAACAAATTAAGCATTTGGTTAATTCTATAACTTTCAACCTGAACTCATTTGATTCTGAGTCCAGCTCAGCATTTTTTGTTTATTGTTACTTCAAATGTGACAGCGAGCTATGCCGGGTGACAGTAATTTTGCATTTAAAAAATGACAACAATAATTTAAGAGTTCCAAAAAGAAAGGGTAAGAGGAGGGCGAGTGGAGAGATTTATTTTCAGCTCACACAGGCTGAGCGAGTTCTCAGTACCGGCCACTGTGAGTACGAAGAGACAGGCAACAATGCCTCTTGGTCACGGAGAACACAGCCTTGGAGCTCATACGTTCTCTGCAATGTCCACGAACAGTACAGTGGTTCACAGCGAGGATTTGAAAGCCAGAAAGGCCTGTATTTGAATTCTGCCTGCATCACGTAGTGCTCTATTTTATTCGACGAGTTTTTCATCTCTCTGGTGCCTCAGGTTCCTCATCTGTAAATGAGTTTTACTGTTGTTTGGAAGGCATTTATGAATTGTCCTCATGCCTGCCTAATAGAAACTGTTAGCGTTTGTGTAAGAGTTTGGGACACTCCGGTGCAGTTTTACACATGTTACTGTTTTCCTCCCTCCAGTGCCTCTGTGAAGCCAAGGGGAAGGCATTGTAACACCTGTTTTATTTGTAAGAAAATGGAGCCTAAACAGGAAGGTAGTTTTAGACTCAATTCCCTGACTTGGAACTCATAATGCTATGCTCTTCTCTATCGGTACACTGCCTTCTCCCTCATTAAAGGTGATGTAGAAGGCTTCTGATTGCTTTAGGCAATGATTTATGTTAAAAGTCCATCTTCCCTCCTGAAAGTTAAAATCAACAACCTATAAACCAGACAGACCCCAAGCACGTCAGACAAAAGCAAGTCTACTAAATGCCTTTTACTAGAATGACCAATAGCAACAGTGATGATCTTCCCAAGAAATTCATGCACCTCCCCTGGGCTTCCTGCCTGGAATCAGGTCATTTTCAGAAGTCATTTAATACAACTGTGCTTTGAAAGGCAACTGCTATTGGTGTGCTCAGAAGCACACTATCAGAAGGCAGCCCACTGTCTGAGCTTTGGCTGCTGAAGGCAAGGGCCATTAACTGGCCTTCCAGGTCTTCATCACAGAATTCTACTGGGGTGGGATCTGGGTATCCCAGGGTCAAAGACCATTGCCTGGGGTGTGCTCTCTGAAGCAGAAATCTCTGGGCCTGAGCCTTGGATTATAAAGTAGTATTGCTCAGACTTTCTTAAATGCAATGTTCAGTAAAAAATATACTTGCATCATGACCTAGTTATATGAGAATTTGAAAACAGTGGGTAGAGAAATCAGTTTAGTGAGAACAATTAATACTTTTAAAAGTTAATTGGAATGGAACAGAATATAATGAATGGAATGGAACAGAATGGAATAGAATAGAATAGGATAGGATAGGATAGGATAGGATAGGATAGGATAGGATAGAATAGAAAAGAAACAGAATAGAGGGTACAATGTATATAGTAAGGATTAAGAATCTATCCATCTAACACATATCAATCTATCTATGAACTGGGACATCATGTTAAATTTCTTTATTGTTTTTTTAATTCTCATTGAGGACTTTTTCATTGCTTTTAGAGAGAGAGGAAGGAAGAGAGGGTTTAGACTCTCAGAGGTGTCCAACCTTTCAGCGTCTCTGTGTCACACTGGAAGAAGAATTGTCCATACACATTAAATACATTGCAACACACAATCGCAAAAATATCTTATAATGTTTTAAGTAAACTTATGATTTTATGTCAGGCCACATTCACAGCCATCCGGGGCTGCATGCCATAGGTTGGACACCCCTGGTTTAGAGAGAGGGGAAGGGAGAGAGAAAGAAACCTCTCTCTCAGGACATCAATTGACTGCCTTTAAATTTATTTCTTATTGTGAGTCATAGTCAAAAAAGTTTGAAAGACCCCAGTCTAGAGGAATGCCAACAAAAAGGGGTCACACTGGGGGTCTGAAGGAAAGGCCACAGAAAGATTTGCGAGCCTATGTAAACTTTCCTCCCTCTCTGACTGGCTTCTTTCTATGACCTTCATCCGCATTCCCCAGCAACCCCCTTCCCTGTCTGCCGTACACAGTCACATGTGGCCAAACCTCATGGCTGCTCACCCCATCACCCTCTCATCTTAGACTTCAGCTACGTGCAGTTTGGGTAACAATCCAAGATCCCTTGTCCCTATAGGCTTCTGTTCATGTTTCTTCTACACAGAATTTCTGTTCTCACCATTCATTGCCTTGGTAGCTCCTATTCATGCTTTCAATTGCTCAGCTAAATTTTCACCTACCTCCTCTAGGAAGCTTTCTTGAATCACTCAGCATTCATTCATTCATCCATTCAGCACTTAACAAATATTCACAAAACACTAGATACCAGAGATAATGTAGTTAACAAGACGGATGCTCCTGCCTTCCTCGAGGTTTATATCCAATGGATGGACAGATGAGAAATAAGCAACTAAACATGTAATATAATGTCATTGAGGAGAAAAGGAAGCGCGGTACAAGAGAGATTATGTGGTAGAGAAAGGCTTCACTGAAGGGGGAATTCTGCGCAGAAAATTGGGTTAGGCTGCAGAGCAAGCTCATGGCCTCTGGAGGGAAGAGCAAGTGCAGAGAACCAGAAGCAGGAACAGGCATGGTACTCGCTGGTTGCCCAAGAGTTAGTTACTCCTCCTTCTAGGCTCCTTAGCACCTCCTGTATAATTCCATCACATTGAATCACAATGTTTTTCTTTGTTTTTCCTACTTCAATATGAGCTTCTTGATAGATTCTAGGAATGAAGCAAAAGAAATCAATAAATGATAAAGAAAACGATTGACAGAATGAATAAATGAGGAACACTCTTTCCCTCCCTTATAATTTTCCAGAATGAGGCTAGTCTCTGTATCTAGAAGGAGCAATGGTCGTATTTTGGATATACCATATTTTGCCATGTATAATGTGCACCCACGTTTTTGGCCCAAACTTTCAGGAAAAATATCTTTTATTTTAATTTTTTTAATTCAATTTTTTATTCATTTATATTTAGATACTTGTTTTTTTATATTAGAAAGGAATTTTAGCATTTATTTTTTAACATCATGGTACAAGAAATTGCATGTAACAAATAATTTCAAAACACAAGAATGGATATAAGGTATTTCAGGTACTACCCATGTATAATGTGCATCCTTATTTTTACCTCAAAAATTTTGGCAAAAAGTGTGCATTATACACAGCAAAATATAGACAAAGCAGTTGATATTCAGAAGAAAAGTCAGTGTCAAAGGCCTCACTGGAAATCAGTGGGAAGTCAGGACCAATTTCCAGGCCTCTTGAGAGATCCAGGTTTAGACAAGCAGTCTTTCCATTTAGTCTTGTAGCTTCACCCTGAAGGGAAGAGAGACACAGGGGAGACCTGTCTGTGGTCAGCATTCGGGAGGACTCCAAGAAACGGACACTTGGAAGGAAAGCTCTGGAAAGGAAAAAGAAAATATCCCTAGACCTAACCCAGCTGCTGTAAGCAAGACCGAAAGAAGTGGTGAATAGATGGGTTAACTCTGTGAAAACAGTGCTGCATTAGGCTGAACCATCCAAACTCATTAGTTTGGAAATTAAGTTGCCTTTCGAAATATAGTTGTGTTAAATCAGTGTTTAGAAATTCCTCTTGGCTCTGCAAATATTTATTCTTAGGAAAAGAGATGCCATGACCCTGAACATGCTATCAACTGTCTAGAAAATGAATCCTGGAATATTCTAGCGAGAGGGGAAAATAAACTGCTGCAAAGTCCTCATTTCATAACACAGGGAAGGAGGCAGCAGTGGCCGGCACAGGCCATGCCCAGAAGTCAGGCCTGTTCGCTCTCCTGTTGGGTCCCTGCGTGTCACCATACTACGTGTCCCTTGCCCATGGCAGAGGAGTTTTCTTCTTCACGTTGGTGAGAGAACATTCCCCCCCAACTATGGGATTGGGATTTATTACGATACTTGAAAAGTGCTGAACTCTGCTGGCCTTCTCCCAGACTCCGAGATGTCAGGGAGAAGACTGCCACGCGCTCTCATCAAATCAAGTGTCAGATGGAAAGACTCCAGGGAATCTTAAATCCAAGGACCCTTTGCCTATCACGCTCCATTTTTCTTTGAACCCTTACACTTCAAATAAGGCTTCATGCGAGCTGATCTCAGAAACATCCATTTTCCTAGGCACAGCTTGCACTGGGTGGGGATTTGGAGGTTCCTCCCAGATAAGGGTAAGGTGGTGAAACGTACTCCAGGGATAGTGATATGGCTCGGAGAATTTTATATTTCTTAACGAATAGTGACAGAATTGAAATTTTGTGTATTTTTAAATAAACCTTTCATTTTAGAATAATATTAGGTTTCATTTTTTCCTTTTTGCAAAGATAATCCAGAAAGTTCCTTTGTATCCTTCCCCCAATTTCCTCTATTGCAAACATCTTAGGTTATCATGGCACATTTGTCAAAACTAAGGAACCAATTAAACTGTATAGTTTATTTGGATTTTTACTAGTTTTCCTGTTTCTTTTTTTCCATTCCAGGATCCTATGCAGAAAACCGCATTGCATTTAGTTGTCTGGTCTCCTTAGCCTTCTCTGCTCTGTATCAGTTTCCTCAGACTTGGTTGCTGTTGACCTTGCCATTTTTGAGGATTACTGATCAGAGACTCCACACACTGTCCTTCAGTTTGGGTTTGTTTTATATTTTTTCCAGAGTTAGAGGAGAGTTTGAGGTTTGGGGAAGGAAGGCCACAGCCTTGCGGTACCATTTTCAACACATCATATCAAGGGCGCCTGCAATCATCCTTATCACCATTGGGGACTGTGACCAACTGAGACGTGGACTAAATAAAATGGCACAGCTTTTTAACCATCTGTCAGAAATCACTTCATTTGCTCATACTCCTCTCCCTGCTCTTTCCAGGCAGCGTTCAAAACATGCCATCTTCTTCTTCCCTCTGGTCCTTTGTTCATGCCGCGACTTCTGCCCGGAACCCACTCTCTCCTTTGCCTTGGCTAATCCCTACTCATCTGTCAACATTGTTTCCACTGTACTCACATTACTTCCTCTGGGACCCCCACTGCCTTTAGGTAGGATAGGGATCCCCACTCTTTGCTTCCACAGCACCCACTTCATACCACTGACATTCTGCTTCCCGTGTGCCCACTTCTTTGCCATCTCCCTCTAGTCTGTGAGCTTCTTGAGGGAAATGGCCATGCATTTATTATATATTTTTATCCTTAGACTCTACTACATAGAAGGAACTAAAGAAATGCTCGTTGAATAGCCTCATAACACTGGTTAGTACATAGTATCTCCATTTAAAAATGGGTAAAATGAGGCTTGGGGATACTAGGTAACTTCCCTAAGGTCACAAAGCTAGTAAGGACAGAGCCAGGACTCACTCCCAAGTCCTTTGATGGCGTCCTTCTTGTCACAATGAGTGCCGATGTTCTAAGAATGTGAAACTCAAAGGGCCTGCCTGCTGCCTGCTGATGTGTGTAAATCCGTTAGAAACTGCAGGTTGAAATTATACAGTCTCACTTCTTCCTCTAGGTCCATCATTACCATTTGGGTCTTGACTACAGGGTTCTTCTAATTTAGTTTTAATGTACTTAAGTCCAGTACCGATTGTAACAGCTCCGTATTCTCTCTTAAAATTTGGTGCAAGGTGTCCAAGAGACTCCAAAGGCTTGTCTCTCTCAAATGAAGATTGAGTGTGCTTAGCGTTGGAAGGACCAAATGTGATCATTGACCTTATTAGCACTCGCTGTTCATGATATTTTTCTAGAGAAACAATTGCTAGTCAAAATTTGAATATAACCAAGGGTCCTAGTTCATAAATATCAAGTTTTGAGCTCTTCCTTGTTTTATAGAGGAGGACACAGACACCCAGGGAAGCTGATCACCCCTGATGGGGATATGGCCCTGTCCTGAATCTCCTATCAGTGTCCTTTCTCTCCATCACTTGGCCTCCCCTAGAGCTGGCTGCATTCCAGAATACTAAAGTAAGTATATAAATTCTCCCTGGGCTATGATGAAACAAGGAAAGCCCTTCTCCTATCTCTTCTTTGTCCTCCTTTTGCTTTTTTCCTTTTCCCCCTCTTCACGCTACTTGAACAAGTGTGTTACAATGACAGAGAGAGAGAGAAGTGGGCACAGCTCCAAACTCATTATAACATCTAAACTTAACCCACAGCTAAATAGACATATGTTGGATTTTCTAGACCAGTTCCAATTTCAAGTATTCTGTTCACTCTCCCTGAAGAACTTCTCACAATGCTAAATTCAAAATGAGAACCTCTCAACCTCACCAATCATTGCAAAGGCAGGTAATACCTCTGGTCATGCCAGGGAAGCTTCAGAAGAATGGCAACGCAGGTGGGGCTGGCACTCTACGTCCCTCTGTTTTCTCACCCAAAGTCCCAGGTCACTGATTCCCCTTTAATTGTTCATTAAATATCCTATCCACTGCCATCCAGAACTGCCTGGCCAAGGACATCTCAGCCACAACAGCAGTCATCAAACTGCTGTGTTCCCTTACTCTGCTGTCTTTTGGATGGCCTCCAAGTGACAAATGTTTTTTGCATTCTTAAATGGTTGGAAGTAAGTCAAAAGAATGATAATAGTTCTTGACATCAGAACAGTATATGAAAGTTGAATTTTAATGGCCATAGATAAAAATTTGTAGAAACTAGTTTTCTCTCTTTATACGTAAGAAAGGGTGTAAGTGCCTTGATTTTGCCTCTTGGTGTACAACACCTAAAATACTATTTACCATCTGGCTCTTTACATAAAAGTTTGCCTCCCCCCGCCCCCATCATAAAGAAAGGTCTTAGAATCAAGCAGACTTGGATGGAATTCCCAGCTGCGGCACTTTGTTGCTGGGTGAGTTGGGGCACCTTACCTACCCCTCACAAGTTTACTCATCTATTAAATGGGAAAAATGGCACCCGCTCTGTAAGAATGTTGTCAGGATTAAATGAAACAGCGCATGTAAGACACCTTAGTAATTATTGGCATCTACAGCATCATCCCTGTTATCTTTGTTATTATTATTAGAGAAACTCGTCTGAAGCTCAGTTATGAAAGTCTCAAGTGGGGCCTCTACAGAAACGGTGATTACCAGGGCAAGGCTGATAACAGGAAAGTGACAAGGCTGCCTTTCAGCCTCCCCAGTCTGAAGAAGTCGTGATAACAGAGAAGCTGCAGATGGGACTCTCGGTGAGATGCTGATCTAAATAACTTTATGCACATTATGGCATCTACAAGGCTAAATCTTCATAGAGGAGGCATTTTCCTATTAACAGAGTTACTTACTGTGAGAAATAAATCTTCAATTGTTGAAATGACTATATGATGGAGGAGGGAAATTGCTCGGAGATGGTTAAAAAAAGAGCAGGCTTCCCTTAGTCCTTGCCATTTCCAGCTCACATACTTCTTGATAGTCCCTTTCGGGAGCATTCAATCACCTCTTCCTTCACATTTACATGACATGCACACATACTTCAGTCTGCCTTTGAGAAAGCCGAAGAGGCAAAAACAGTATTTCCTTATTTTCTTTTTAAACATTTATTTCATTATAAATGTAATTTAATTATAATTACTGAAAATTTGGGGACGAAGGGAATAAAAGGGAAAAGAATGAATATCTCACCTCAGATCTTATTTTTCCTGAGCACATGCTTTTTTAGAGTTATAATCTGCACATAGTTCTATTCATATTATTCAACAATTTCACATTTTGCAATTTTCTCTTAATTGGTGAGACCATTTTTTATGTTATTGTGTAATCTTCCCGATCATTGTTTAGTCATGAGCAGGCCACAGCCAACCCAAATGGCAACTTTGAGGGATACAATGACTCCCTTCTCCCAGCCAGCACAATCCCGCACCTGGTACATTATTGGGGAAGCAGCGCACAGACTAGACTTCAGTCTCCACTGACCTCCCCTTGACCTTGGTTGGGTGGCCTTGTGCAGGGAACAACCTGAAGCACTGTGCCTGGTGGCTCTGGCCATGTGCATATACCTGCTCTCCACATCTCCGTCCTGGAGCCCTTGACTATGCAGCACAAGATGCCAGCTGTGTGCCCTTGCGGCTGTCACTACACCTGTCCTCTTACATTGTCTGAGTGTCAGATCTGCTTCAAAGGTGAGGTAGTTGTAGTAATGCCAAGGAGAGGCAGGGGAAATGATATGGAAGCACAGGCAGGTCCCAGGAGTCAAATACCTCAGTTAAAGTCCTTCTCCGCTACTGAATGTCGTACAATGAAGATACAATAAAACCTACTTTTGGTCTTTGTCCTCAATTTCTGTCACAGACCTCCTAAAACCCCTGGGATTTCCAGAGTGCTAGGAGTGCCTTTTATTGTTCACAACAAGCCCTTTTGACCACACGTGTGTTTATGCTAATGGAGTAACTGAAAGGTAGGGCTCCCTAGATAGCTTCAGGACACCGGCTGGTCATCAGCAAAATCAAACCTGTGATTAGAAGGTGAGAACGTTCAGCATCCTCCCACCCCTTCCCTGACCTCAAGGGAGGAAAGGGGGCCAGGACACAGGGTTATAAAAATTCTTGAGCAATGAGACTCAGAGAGCTTGTGGCTAGGAGAACAGACTGGGAGGGCGGTGCACCTGGAGAGGGCGTGAAGCTTCGTCCACCCCACTTCCCACACACCTCGCCCTGTGCATCTCTCCCACCCGGCAGTTTCGGAGTTCTATCTTTTCCAATAAACCGGTGAATGTAAGTCAGCCCTTCTCTGTGTTCTTTGAGTTATTTTAGCGCACTATAGAACCTGAGGGAGAAATCATGGAAACCGCCAAATTTGTAGTCAGCTGGGCAGACGAGTGGGCAGCCTGGGAACCCCCTTTGCATTTGGTGTCTGTAGAGGAGACAGTCTTACGGGGCCTGGGCTGACTCTGGGAAGTCAGTGTCAGAATTGAATTGAGTTGTTGGATGCCCAGTTGGTGTTAGAGAGTTGGAGGACTGGCATGCAAAACAACAACAACCACCCATATTTAGTGTCAGAAAACACTACACAACATCCTTTACTGACCGCCAGTGACAGTTCACAGAATGGGGAAGAGCCTTCCCCAGCATGGCCCAAGCATCTCCAGGCCCTCTCTATCCTCTCCCTTCACAGCCACCCACAATGGGAGTGCAGACACACTTATTAGGCTAAACACTCCCAGCACACGGCCACCAGGAAGAATTTGGGAAAGGAATAGTCTCAACCATATTTGCAAGAAACTAATTCTCCAAGCACTTCATATTTGAAAAGTTCATCTCTACCCATGGCACCTGTAAATCGCATGATTTTGCCGAGTAAAACTTAGCCCTTTTATTCAACCTCCCCCACCCCCACCCTTCCAACCTAGGCCTTTTGGAGCTCTCAGGGAAAGAGAACAGAGCCCATAGCAAGGCCTTCTGCCATCCTTAAGGGAAGAAAATCAGTGTGATTTCTGCCCTAGCAGAGACTCAATTAAATTTCTTAGCCAAAGGCCCTCGTCCTCTGCAGCTTCAGCCTAGGGAAGGAAGGGGAGAGAAAGTTCCTTGATCTCTCAGTGACTCTAGGTTTTACTCTTAGCTTATCTCTGCAGTGGCACGCAACATCTCAGGATTTATCATTTTGCTCCCTTGCACCCTCACCTGGACCCACCCCACTAAACCGCATGCACCTCAAAGACAGGGTCAACTCACCTCGCACAGCAGAGCTTAGCGGCGTGCCTGGACATCACAGGCATCTAGCGTGTAAATGAGCAAGTTGGTGTGAGACTGCGTTTGCAAATTAGGAACAAAGGAATAAATAGCTGATTGGGATAATAAGGCCCACCTTGTTGGATCCACGTGAGAAATAAGTAAGAAAACTTGGGGAAAGCCTCGTGCTTGGGGAAGCCTCGTGCACCGTCCTACCTACCCTTTGTCTATGCTCAGAAAACATTACATTTCCTTCTTTCATTTTTTCTTTTTTGTTTTTCTCCCTTCATATTCTAAATACAAAAGTCTCCATTTCGTTTCCATGGTTTATGACATCATTATCATTTATATGTTGGTTTACTGTTGTAATTGGACACATTTAAGAGGGCTGCAGCTCAGTTTTTGTCTGAGTGTTTAGCTATTAAGCATGCTATTTTAACACAGTACTGCAGTGCATTCCAGGGAGCAAATCTCTATTTGCATTTTGAAAGCAAAGAGCCTCTTTGCCAAGAATAGTTAGTTAAGCTCTATGTGCAGCATCTATCTGGGGCAATAACAACTGGATCTCTTGGAAAAATAATGGGTGTATGTAGGAGAAGATCATCTTTAATGTAGACGGGGGTTAGGAGGAAGAAATATATCAGCATATTGCAAGGATTTATGGAGAAAGTGACTAGGAATATCTTAATTTAAATTAATATATGCAAACCACCCCACCATTAAAGGAAGACAGTCTTTAACCTAAGAGGGAGGAAAGGGTGGGGGGCATGTAAAAATATTGCAATAATTTAGAGGAAAAATTGCTACAAATATCTTAACTCAAAAACAGATACTAAAACTATCCAGCCATAACCAGTATGTAAATGCAATGTCTTTTTAGATGTTATACTTGATTATGAAAAGAGAAAGCATTTTGAAGAATTGAGTTTCTATTTTATTCTGTTTGGTTATGTGTGTATTTGTGCTTTCTTTTATCTTAATGAGAAAACGCGAAAGAAAATAAGGAGCTGCTAAGTCAAGTTAGGTTCATTTTAGCACATCAGATTTGTGGGGTTTTTTGTTGTTGTTTCTTTCAGAGAATCAGGTAAACTAGAGAGTGTTTGAAATAAGTTAAAGTGGATTTTGTTTTTCTTAATCGTGTCCAACCTCCTCAAAAACACAAACAAAACCAGAACCACTCTGCCCTGGGCTGCATAAAACTGAAAGTTTGCATCCATAAAACCAAGTCACACTTCTTGAAAAACCTTCAAAATCACAGCCATTGCTTCCCCTAGATAGAACCACGGGACTCTCCAGTATGATCACCATTTAATTTATTCTCTCCTCCTCTGTGATGACAAACTTTTTTGAGTGGCTAAGCTTCAATCAAAGAAGAATGAATTCTGCTCCCATCCATTCTTCTTTGGATGGGAATAGAATTCAAGGGGTCTCCTGGCTTGGGGCTTCTGAGCAGGAGAGAAGCCAGGTTATTTGTGCAGCTTAATTTTACATCCATTACAATGACAATATGGTGTGTCTGATGCTCTAATGGTCGCTTGGAAGCCAGCCACAGTCTCCCCTCTGGCTCTGGCTCTGGCTCTGGCAGGGAGTGCCTTTCGGAACCATTGCTGCCCAGGCTTCCTTCTTTTGTCTGTAACCGAAAGGCTCTCCATTCAGGCTGCAACAAGCCCAGCTCAGTACTCACAGCCAAAGAAGAAAAGGAACAGCACATAAATATATCTGACAAAGTCATCAGGGATTAGAAAACAGAATCTGGCAATAAAAATGGTAATTAGGTAATTTGAAACTTTCCTCGCAGGGTTCTTTAAAAAATGCAACCTCAAAGCTGGAGTCTAGAGCTGATTTTTGCGTGATTCAGGAGAATTATGAGGGAGTGGAAACTTTTGAATGGCATTTAAATATTTTTGAGTGGCGAGTTAATACATTTTCTGTTCACAGTAGGAAAATTGCAGTGATGCAGCTGGGAAAAAGACCTCCACCCCGGCCCGAGCTGCCTGAACTGGCAGCGGTAGAGCCAACCCACTTCTCTAGAAGCCAAACGCAGCTTGGCCTTAGTATATAATGAGCACTTGGTGAGTGCTTCAGGGTTCAATTCAGCTGCTGTTTAGGAGAAAAAAAAGCAAGTGGTATTTTTCTCTAATTTAATAGCATCAAAGTTTTAATTATGTTTTGCCACTTCACAGAGAGTTTTGGGTTTAATCAATTTGCAGGCTGTGGTTCAGCTGAGTGTGTTTGCTATTAGGGAGGCTGGTCTGACAAGGAAGGCCTCCCCTTGTGTCCCTTGTGTTTGGCAAAGGGAGAGGGTGGGGAGCTAGCTGTGACTTCCTTCCTTCAGGAGGTCAGCTCTGAATGCTCAGACTGAGTTCTGAGCTCCTCCTGGGGCCATCGGTCTTGTCTTCCCCCCAGCGTCTTTCCCCTTATCCTAACAGGAGCAATTGTCTTGACACCACTGGTTTTCTTCTCTCCTCTCTGAACTTCCGAGCTCCTCCAAGGAAAAGGCCACGTGCTGTTCCCTCTGGGATCCCTGGTTCTTCCACAGCCCCTGGCATGAAGTGGGCTCGAAACATATTTATTAAATAAAGAAGGGACGGACCCATAGGAATGAAAGATGCTCTCACGATACAGAAAGATCCCAAGATGTATTGGAAATATCCCATATTCTATTTTCCTGTTAAGACTATCTGCATAATCTGTGTACTGTGCTAAAATATAAGCTTTGAGGAATGAAGAGGATGTTGGAATATATTAATGATCAAAATTACATTAAAAAAATAAAATATAGATTTCCTTTATTTGAAATTGTAGGGTGGGGGGGAAATCTGTAATACTATTGTTTCATAATGTTATTATTATATTATTTTTATTATTATTATTATATGCCAGCACTCTGCTGAATATTGGAAATAAAAGACAATAAAGTTCTTCTTTATTGAACACTTCCTCTGGATGTGGTGCTGAGGGAGATGCTTTATTTAAAATACTCCTGTAACATAAATATTATGATCATTGAATCAAGGAATTTCAACTTCAAGAGGTTAACTTGCCTAACAGAAAAATATCACTTGTTTTTAAACAGTAAGCCCTGCTGTTAAAGAGCTCAGTCTAATCGGAGAGATTAGATCAGCACCTGAACCTGATTGGATGGGGTTTCTCCCCACGCTCTCCTGCTCCCTACCTGTGCTTCAGCTGGCGACTTGGATAGTCAAACTGGGGCAGGAGACCGATGATCTTCAGCTTAACCAGGCACAGAAGACGTGTCTACAGAAGCAAACCTTTGTGGGATAAAGGTCTGATTTTTAAGAAAACCAGATCACTGTGAGAGACCAGAGCACTGTAAGCTCATTGTTTCCCCTTGCCATCTCTGTCTGCCTTACCTGAAGCCCCTGCTAGGCCTCTGCTGGGTACAGAAACAAATAGATAAGAAAATGACTAACAATGAAGGGTAGACTTTGTTCCAGGGTAAAACAGGGGAGGGATGGGGTTAGAGGGCAAAGGGTGCTGATTTGGGAGAAAAGAAAACATGGGGAAGGGTCCACGGGATCACACTCTGCAGATATTGAAGGTGGCTGAGGAGTGTGCTTGGAAATCCTAGGACAAAACCCCGAAATCATGAACTAGAGCTCAGGGGTGAGATAAATGATCTAAAACCGCCACCTCAAAATGCCAGTCATTTTGTGGATTCTCCATTGGTTGTGTTATGTCAGCAGAAATGCAAACTATATTGTCCAGGACTTCACACGCTCTTTGGGTTTTTCCTGCTGATATTAGCATTTATAACACACTGTTCTACCCCTTCTCTTCCATGACCAGAGGGAGCCAGGAGCAGAGCCTTGAGTGCATTCCAGAAGTGCTTTGGAGCCCAGATAAAAGAGAAACTAAATAGCCTGTGGATAGGATGTAGGCACAGGGGTGTCAAACTCATTTTCACCAGGGGCCGTGTCAGCCTTGTGGTTGTCTTCAAAGGGCTGAAATAATTTTAGGACTGTATAAATACTCCTTAACTCCTCAACTGTTAAGGAGTTGAAATTACATTTGGCCATTTGAAGGCAACCGCAAGGCTGATGAGGCCCCTGTTGAAAATGAGTTTGACACCCCTGGTGTAGGGGATAAAGAAAATTATCAGGGAAGTCTGAGGGAGACTTGAGCTACCAGGAGAGTCTACATTAAGTCTTTGGCAAGGGTGGTCCAGTCCTGGGGCAAACCTAACAAGTACACCGAGGCGGGAAGTATGGTATGTTTTTCACTAACCACACACTGGAGTTTAGCATTTTGAAAGTAGGCAGCAAAGTAGCCTTAGTACTACTAGTATCTGTGTGGTCACCAACAGAAATCACGAATAGTTTGATGTCACATTACCATTGGGGCCAATATCTTGAAACAGTGTTTATGCTGAAATAACAGAAGTTAGTAAACTGGATACTAAATTTTGTTATTTCACATGTTAATAAATAAACATATATATTACTATACCAGGAAATTTATATACAGTTATAGACATAGAAAACTGCATACTCAGTTTTCTTTGTGATTTCATGTCTTCATTGCATGCATTTAAAAACACTGTTGTGAAGAGTAAGTTCAAAGGCCAAAGGGGTCTGTGTCACAAAAAGTTTAATTATTTCTTACAGAGTAAATACCAGGAATCTCTATTGTTAATATGCAAACGCAACATGTGGGATGCTAGCGGCCTTACACTGCAGGAGGCAAGAGGTTGAAGACGGAGCTGGCTTTCCAACAGACTTGGGCAAAGGATTCTATTCAGGGAGAATCAGTGGCCCTGAGTCCACCAAGCGACCCAACTTTAAGGGTCTCTGGCATAGATTATGTGTTTGTGTGCATGTGAATGTTTGTATGTGTGTTAGTGTGAGTGTTTGGTTGTATGTGTGCATGTTTGTGTGTGTTTCTCATGTAGAGGAACTGAGGATGAAAGGAAATGTTGGGAAGCAAACAGTGCATGAAAAGGAGACTGTAAAGTCACCTAGGCCTGGACTTCAAGTCTTCCTCCCAAAAGTCTGTTAGCCGCACCACAAAGAATGTCACCCTCTTGAACTAACTGTGAAGTCATAAATGAGTAATGCATACCACTTAGCCACCCAGCTGTAATTTATTCTGCACTTCTTACAGTCACTGTTAAACCACAGAAGCAAAGCTATCAGCGTTTATGACAACAGTGGATTTATGTACATACCATGTGTCTCATTAGCCTGAAACCCAAGCCAAGAATGGGAATAAAAACAAATGAGCTGTGAGACAAAAGGAAAAAACAGGAAATGCCAAGAAACTAGGGCTCTACTAGTCAAACCAAGGAGGGGAGCTGAGGTTCCACCATCTTTTACTTCAGGATCATTCTGGAAGGCTCATCTCTCACTCCATTGTTTCAAGAGAAAGAAGAGGTTGTCAGAAATGATAAGGAAGCTCACCCACAGTCTAATTTCAAGTGTTTTATTTGATCTCTTCATGTTTCCATTATAAACCACATTCATTTGTGGGTCAAAGGGAGTTAAGAACTAAATTAAGCATATATTTACTGCAAGCCAGGTGATTTATATACCTGATCTCATATAACTTTGAGGGAGCTACTCTGATCCCATTTGATAGTTGGGTGGAGATCATGTTTAGCAGGTAAAAGTGCTAGCAGCTCTCCAGATCCTTGCTAACTAACTGTACAATTTCTTGCTGCTTTTCTCTAATGTGTGCTGAGGAATCTCCACAATTACTTGGGGAGAAAAATTACATACTGTGTTTCTTTAAAAACAAAATCCAGTTAAAGATGACAACATACATTCATTTATCTCTTCACCTACATGAACTCAGTTGAAAGAGAGTAAAGGGATTATTTTAAAAAAGAAACTCTCAAGGACAAAGAGAACAGGAGAGGACATAATAGCAGCAAAATCTTAGAAGCTGCAAAGCAGATGGATGATTGACATGAGACTGACTGCAAAGTGCTGATCCTCAGACCGCAGTAGGAAAGCCAGTTGCACAAGCAGCTTTATGCCTCATGTGTCCCCAAAGAATCAGACAAATTGGTGCTACTGTGTACCTCTGAAAACAGGAAGATTGGGGGCTGACAACAGAAGGGTTTGCTTTTTGTTTTGTTTTGTTTTTTTTAGGATTAGGAAAGAAAAAAATTGTTATGGGACATGTTGATTTCTGCAAAAGCCACATATTTAGGAAAGGGTTTAGTTATTTTAGTAGGTTTAAGAATCAGTTAAAACTCCACATTCATTTCTCTTTGTATCAGAATCAGGCCCTTTCTCACTGCAGCAAAAGCCTGGAAGAATATTCTTTAGAAGGGATAAAGCAAAGGGTTTTGGACTTGTGGAATACCAGACCCTGATGAAAGTGGGGCTTCCACCCCGCAAAATATGCTACAGATGATGAGGAAGTATACAGACTGATCTGAGACTGCCTCTTAGCACTCACTCCCCAGTCAACTCTGAGGACCAGCTTCTATCCTGCAGAGAGGCAGGAGATGTGAGGAGCCTTCTTGGAGTCTCTGAGTGTGGAGATTCATCACTCAGATCCCCTTTGAGAAATGACAGACTATACAGCTTGTTGGGGGGAGGTGTCATGTCAACTTCAGGTGTCAGGCTCAGCTGCAGAGAGTCCCCTGGCCCAAGGTCATGCCCTTTCTGGGATGGCCCACATCCAATGACTACTGGAGATAGAGTCACAGAGGTGGCCATTTCAGCCCATTATGGGACATGGATGGGCAACATTCCTTCCAGAACACCTGGCCAGGGTGACCTGTGC
Source organism: Macrotus californicus (assembly GCA_007922815.1). Classification (NCBI taxonomy): domain Eukaryota; kingdom Metazoa; phylum Chordata; class Mammalia; order Chiroptera; family Phyllostomidae; genus Macrotus; species Macrotus californicus. The sequence goes on along the minus strand of VMDR010011532.1, from coordinate 4,536 downwards.
CTCACTTTGACTTCTTCTTTTTGCCCAGTCCTCCTCCCTTCATAGCACTGGTCCTGGATAAACACCTTTCACCCTGATTTTGTCTTAATATTTACTTCCAGGGAAACCAACAGATGACAGGCCCCCAGAAATAAAAACCTAAATATGACAGAGTGGTTTCACAGTGAAATGGACAAAGCAGTACTTCCTCCAGTGAAGACCACAGTTGAGGAGCCCAAGTTACACACTTGGGCTTGTAACCAGCCTTTGAGAGTCCTACACTTCAATATGAGACTCCAAGTATCACTCAACATCTTAGGGAAGTTGTTAGCATGAGAAGTAGGATCTGAAACAAAGAGGCTACACAAAACATTAGTCTTGTCAAGATAAGATATTATACCCATGAACCAAAAGAAGTATGAAAATATTAGAAACATAAAAAGTTCTTGGAAATAAAAATGATATCAGTAGCAGCTATTATCAAGACCTTTAATCAAAGCATTTAAAGATAAATTTGAGACAATTTCCCAAGATTCAGAGAAAGAAAGGGAAAAGTTATGAAGATGAGAGAGAATAATGAAAGAAACAAACCAAAAAACTTGTCTTGGAACCCTGGAGAGTCAACATCCAAATGACAACGACTCCAGAAAGACAGAATGCAAGAATACCAAATACATAAATTTAAGACACTTTTCCCACAAAGGAAGGGCATGAATTTCCAGAGTAAAAAGACCATCTATTTAGCAAGTAGATTTTTTTTTTTAAGGACTCAATCCACCCAAATCAAGAAAAAAAGTATGGAGGGGAATCCTACAAATTTCCAGAGACAGGTGGAGAGTAGCTTCTCTGCAAAGTATCAGAAATGGCTTTAGACCACACAGCTTTAACAAGAGAGCCAAGAAGGAATAGCTTCAAAATTCTGAGAACATCAACTGACTCCTAGTGTTCTATACTCTGCATAAGTCTAAGTTAATGTCGAATGCACAATGCAGATGTTTTCAGACACAGTATCTCAACAACATTCATTGAACCCTTATGCACCTTTTCTTTGGAATGTCTTGAGGATGAGCTCCATGGAAAGAAGGGAATAAAACAAGAAAGAGGGTCAAGATGTACAGGAGACAAGGGATCTAACAGCAGAAATCTGGAGGGTCCAGAATGATGGTGAGAGAGAGACAGAGGACAGCTGTGTCTTATAACAGAAGATTCTGAATGGATTTCTTTGAGAAGATAAAATTCAGAGGCCCCCTCATGTATCAGAGGACATTTGGACCAGGAGGGACACTGAGGATTGCTTAGTAAGATGTTTTGCAAAGGAAACAAATACAAAAGGCAACTACTAACTTTACTGAAAACAAAAATCTGTGCCCAAAAGGAAATACAACCCTGGTACACGACATAGTTTACCTGTAAATAACATTTATATATTTTAAATAGTATAAACACTGAACATTAAACTCACCATAATTAGATAAAACCTATTGGAGGACAGGAAAGGGGGTATTGCCTGTCCGTAGTGGGGTCTGAGAAGAGGTGTGAAAGATCACTAAATTTATTATTCTTCAGTGGATATCAAATACATAAAACCTAACACTGAAAAACCAAAAAGCAGCATTTAGAGACATGGAAAAATATACCCAAAAGAAAGGACTAAAATGTTTCAAGTGGTTGTCTCTACAAACTTGGGAAATGGGGAAGGAGTGGAACATAGCTTTGGGGGTTCATAGAGCTTTTTGACCCTTTAAACCACATCTACGGACCTCTTTAATCAAAATAAAAACTAACTTTTAAAAAAGACCAGAGCCAGCCAGACTTCCTTTTCTGGGACCACCCTATTGAACTAAATTAGTGTTGGCTTCTCCCACATGCTCCAGTTCCTATGCCATGCACTGGGCTGCTGGCCTCCATAAAGGTAGGAATCTGAAAGGAGGTGATGGATTCTTCCAGACTCTTCCAGCAAAATGATGGTCTTGAGAAATGGAGAGGATGCACTGGGGGATACAGGGCACCCAGAGAGAAGTGTACATTACCCTGCAGAAACACTGACACTAACGGTAAGGTTGTTGCAGTAAGTGTCAGTGTGATGCTAGATACCACAGGCAGCTGCAATACTGTCCAAGTTTCCCTTGAACCCTTCTGGCAGGACAATTGGGCTCCATCCTTCAGAGTGTGCCAGTTTTGGTAACAGTCATGATTGGACAGAGCTGGAGACCCAGGGCTCCTGACTGCTTTCCCCTCGTTTGCTGATGGAGAGTGAGGAGGGTGAGAAAGACACAGAGAGGGCCAACATTTACTGACCCACTGCAACCATCCACCATGCACTTTACTTGAAATGGAAAAAGCTAAAAGCCCATGGCCTCTTGGGCTTGCCCTGAACTGTGGAAAAGAAATTCTCTTCATTACCTTTCTTCCCCATCCACTAACTAGCAGATGTTGGTAGGAGGGAGGGAGTTATCGCAGACCCTCTTTAAGACACGGGAATTACTTTTGTTTTCAAAGTTAACCACTTTGCTTAAAGTGAGTATACGTGATGCAGGCCTCATTGATATAGAAAAACTCTCCAATGTCCTTTTGGATTAGGAGTGACAAGTTTCACCTGTGATCTAGAAGGAGGCAGTGGAAGCAAAGGAGAGATAACATGCTCTGAAAAAATAAAGTGAAGGGAGTTTTGACCCCACTCCAGCCCCAGCACAGAGGGTTGAGCACTCAAAAGTGAGAAAGGGAAGACATAGGAGAGAACCTCTGCAGGGAGGTACCGATTTCCAGGAAATGGTGCTAGGCGGGGACCTAGAAGAACTGGGCTAAAAGTGCTCCATCCTCAGGGACAGCAAGGGAAGGAGGAATGACATCAGCCGCAGTTCTCATTTTAACAGATGTGTTAGGTTCTTTGTGACAAGCACCTGCCATTATTTTTAAAAACAAAGTCATTAAAGGCAAGAAAACCTTATACTGGGGTTCCCTGGAGAAGAGTAAGAATCTTCAGAAATCTTGGGAAGGTTGTTGGATTTCTCTCACTAACACAGAATGAAGACTTGAGTTAGTTTATGTAGATATTCAAGAAAAGCACAACTTGATAGAAGGCAGAACTCAGGGACGTTAAAACATGGACTCTTAACCATCATGAAGATGGGAGGTGATGATTATCGTTTTAGCAAGAGTGTCCCTCTTTGCTGTGTGAGTTGGAGTTAATGTCCCCAAGTCACTTCTCAGAGTATACAGTGGTATAGAAGGGAGTCCAAATATCTGGTCTGTCCCCTTCTAAGGCACTAAGTCTTCCCCATTTCACATGTCCAGGAATCTCCGGATGCTCAATTTTGAGGGGAAGCTTGGCTTAAAAGTGTTATCTCTTTCCTTGAAAGTTAGGATGCTCTCACATTTAGATAACAGAAAAACTGAGTTGTTAGGGAATTCTGAAAAGAGTTGGAAGGTCAATAAGACCAATAATTGTGATAAAAATACAAAACAGGGAGAAGAAAACCAGGTAAGATAATTCTGCCTGCTTGTCATCACCAGAATGGAGGAAGCCAAGATCACATAATCCAATTAAGTAGAGCTTAAGTCTCCCTGAGGATTGTGTGTGCACCATTCCTGGTTACCTTGGTAACCCCTTCTTGAAAATCACAATGTTATAATAATAACAAAAACAGAACACATGTATATGTGACCTAGCAGGATCCCTCTGGAGGAAGGCCTGGGTAGAAATTTGGTAGTGAAAGAACTGAGTTTGGGACAGAGGTACCTAAGAGGAAGAAGACTTGGGATTCTGCCCACCAAGGTGCCCTCTGCTGACCTGGGCAGTCAGTGTAAATACTGAGCTAAACATCTGTGGATCCACAGAGCTTCTTTGGCCACACCACAGGCCATGTTGCCTGCGGGGACTTTGCACTGAAAAGCAGAAGCACAGGGTAGAGGGTGGTAGGGACTGAGTCTTGGATGGCTGCACCTCCCTTTGCCATCTATCTGAACAGCAGGATGGGTGCCTCCCCTCACATCCTTTCTTCTCAGATCCCTGGGACTGAAAGGTGAGGATATTACCAGCACCTCTCTCAAAGTTGTTTTATGAGGATTAAATAGATTACTGTATTTTGCCATGTATTATGAGCATTTTTTGCCCAAATTTTTTAGGGAAAAATAAGGGTGCACATTGTACATGGATATAATAATTACATGTCATGGGCATAATAATGTGTATAATAATCCCATGTGTGATGTGCACACAGCATGAGTGCACACTATACATGGCAAAATATGGTAATCCACAGAAAGCCCTTTGAACAATGCTTGGCACATAGTAAGTTTTTCTTAATGTGTTAGCTATTAATATTGTGTTGTTAGATTACTATTATTGTATTATTATCTAATGGACCAAGTTGGGGGTAGAACTCAGAGTCAACATTTCAGTGTCTACCTGGGCATGATGATTGTGATGGATAAGAGGGGGGAAGGGAGGAAAGGGTGCTGGTTGTTGTTAAACAGAAGACAATTTGGTGTCAGGCTAAGACCAAAATGTGCAGCTGAGTCAGAGCCCTTGACCCCCAGAGAAGCCACAGTTCTTAG
>VMDR010011531.1:0-28299 GCA_007922815.1 Macrotus californicus | reverse complement strand
ACATAAGAAAGACCTGGGACTCAGAGAATATATTAACATATATGTAATTGAATATCCTAAATAGAAGAAAAGAAATAACCAGCCAAAAATTTTGTGAAACTACTGAAAGACAACAGAAATTCAAGAAAGTCTTTGTTCCCCAAGCAGAATAACTACAAAGAAAAAAACATTTTAAGCTCTAAACAAAGAGAACATCTTAAAATCACTCAGAGGAAAAAAACAGTGTCACCTTCAAAGGGTTAACAAAAAACCAACTGACTTCAAAATTTTCAACAGAAATGTTGGAGACCAGAAGAAAATGAAATGACATCTGCAAAGTGATGAAAAAACAAATAACTGCCAACTTAGAATTCTTATCTAGGGAAAATAGCTTTTTAAAATGAAGCCAGGATGAAAATGTTTTCAGGCAAACAAAAACCGAGAGAATTTTGTTGCCACTATAGAAATCCTTCATGAGATTCTTCAAGCAGAAAGAAAATTACTCCAGATGGAAGATTAATCATACAAGAAGAAATGAAGAACACGAGAAAGAACAAGTAGGTGGATAGACCTAAACGAATAGTAAATTTTAAAAAATAGATAAATGATTTCAAATTACAACTTGCAGTTTGAAAAACACAGCCTCTCCTAGACTTTTGAACCATATATCCTAGTTGTTTGGGTATGATGGAGATAAACACAGGCTACTGCGGGATGGCGGAGCAAGGGCATCTGGACACCTTGGAGGCATGGGAAAGATTCTCCTGAGAAAGTAATAGAATATAAATTATTTCCGATTACTCCACTCATTAAATTCTTTGCTCCTGACAAATTAAATAGTCCACAGTTTCTTATACATATTCTATTGTTTCTTTGCTGAAGATGTTTGCTCATGCCATCCTGACAAAAATGCAAACATCCTCTTCGCCTTACCTCTCTATCTCATTATGTTCAAATCTTTCAGGTTTGAACTTTATATACTGCCTCTATCACTATTAACCCTTTGCTGGCTACACTCCACCAACAACCACTGATACCCCACCTCAAACTGTAATAATCTCTGTCTTTCTTTTATGACATGAATATGTTCTTACATCGTCTTCTCTATTAGGGTTTAGGTTTTTCAATAATATTATATCTTATTCATCATCGTTTACCCTTTAATAAATGTCTATTGAATAGATAGATAAATGGATGGAGGGAGAAACTTTATGACCGTTCTCCAGGTAAATATAAAATTTCCTGTGATTTGGCACTTGCTTAACTGTCAATTAAGGACTATTATGTTTAACTGCCTGTTTTCTTCTGGTTTTAATCACACATTTGCTGGACCATCAAATGCTATAGCAGGAACATGTCCAAGCTAATAAAAACTCTTAATAACTATTTTTGACCTTAAAGTCAGAAGGGCACTATCCAAGGGGAAAGTGACAAGTTGTTGACACTGTGATTTGGTGAGGGAGAAATATAAAACACAGAGTGTTTTTGAATGCATCTAACGAGCTTATAATTTGCAGAATAAAACATCAGCAAGTATACGTCCGTGAGATCAGTATTTCTCCATGTTGCTTTTTGTCTGGATCAATATAGGGAAAGTAAATAATATTCATAGTAAAATGAAAACACAATACTGAATTGTTCCTTTGTGCAATGTACTGGCTTGCATACAGGTAAATGAAGTTTACAGAAGTAATCTATCTTCAGTCATGCATAGCTAAAACTTGCCACTAACACCAGCAGGTCAGAGACAAACACCGCCTGGCCCTTCACACACACAACGAAACAAACCTCCTCAACTGAACATATGTAATGTTTTTGATATTTTTCTGGTAAAAATTCAAGCAGTTTATCTAGGAAGGTCAGAATTAACTAGCAGTGACTCTTAATTTGCTAACTGAAGGTACTTAAAAAGAGCCTGTGTTGCCCTGGCCAGGTGGCTTCGTGGGTTGGAGTGTCATCCTGTACACCAGAAAGGCTGAGGGTTTGACTCCTGGTCAGGGCACATGCGGGAGGTAACGGATCAATGTTTTCTCTCTAACACTGATGTTTCTCTCTCTCTCTCCCTTCCTCTCTCTCTCTCAAATCAATAAACATGTTTTTTTTAATGTATTAAACATATTTTAAGAAATCTAAATGCTTATCTAATATTCATTCTCCACTTCTTCCTAACATTCATAATTTTGTTGGAGATCTCAGTGTGCTCAGTTTAAAACACAACAAAACAAAAAACAAAAAATATGGGCATCTCATAATCTGTCTAGAACCTAAGGACAGGCCATGTGACACAGGTCTGGTCAATGAAACATGAGAAGTCAGGTGCAGATATCTGACAGTTTCTTTCTGGGAATGAAACCGCTCCGCTCTCGGGCATCTGAGCACAATGACTGGGGGTGGAGCTGCAACAGCTATCGGGTAGCCTGGAAGAAGAAGTCAGAGATTGCAGACTTCTCTCTGTGATCTCTCCCGGTGTGAGGGCAACGCCAGCCACTGCACACCTCCAGGCTTAACTGAGAAAAATAAACGTGTTTTCTCAACCAAAAATGTTAAGGGTTTTCCGTTCCACTTGGCTGAAACTTAATCCCCGAATGAATCACCCCTCAAGAGCATGAACCATTTTTATCAATTTCCACATCAACTACCTGGCATATACTGTTTTTTCAATCAAATAGGAATGAGTAAATGAATGAATGAATGAATGAATAAAAGAATCATTCTACTGTTCATAGCAACATGTATTTGAAATGTCTATAAGAAAAGAAGTGTGAAAAGGCAGGACCAAACACTATGGCAGGCACAATATTACCTCAATTCTAAATAGACTGCTGGGCATCATGAGCCATAGACTACATATTTGAACAAATCAAAAGTGGTCGTTGTTTTATCTAAGATCTGTCACTGAGGCCATAGAACACTATGACAGCCAGCTTTCTGCACGGAGAGGCATTAAAAATGTGGAATCAGACCTGTTAGAATTAACTGCTTTCCTGCGATCACCCAGATCAGCAAAGCAGAGGGAGTTAATTCTGCCGTGGAGAAAAATCGGTAGACTCAATCTTGGTCCAGTGGGGAATGCAGGAGCAGGGGAAATACTTTGAGGGAGTGAAAGTTGAACCCTTCCACCTTTAGGAAGATCTCCAAGCAATATGTGCCTAGATCGACAGATAAGGACATGATGAAGTTTCTCTCCTACTCTCTTTAAGAACTTTTTATGTCAAGGTCCCTTGACTCCACTGGCCAGTTTTTGACTTCAGAAACATGAAAAGTAGCTGTGCATAATAAAAAGTTCAGAGACTGCTCTACATCTTGCTACTTAAAGTATAGTTGCTAGACCAGCAGCATTAGCATCAAGTGGGAGCTTGTAAAAATGCAAAATCTCAGGCCCCATCCACGACTACTGAATCAAGTGCTTCCTTTGCATATTAAAGTGGGAGAGATACTGTGCGAGAAGGTCTTACTAAATATTAGCCGTCTTCATATTTGAGTAGTTACTTAACTATATTTAAGTCTGTCCAGAAAATTTAAAAAATTCCCCTTCTCTTTGTTTTTCCATTAATAATTTATTTAGTGATAATAACTTCTATAAATTTTAAGTATCAAATAATTTTTAAGAATGTCTCTCATACAACTTTTCCACACTATTTTGTAAAATGATTTTGTTAGAAAAACAACCTTGAGCTAATTTCATAAATGAAAACAAACGAGTCCTCCGTCTGCTCCCGGAGGCTGACGGAGATGTGCCATGCACCGGGAATTGTGATTACGAAGTCGAGAAATTAGGCCCTTGAGTAGTACTTTTGTTATCCGCTTCAAAGTGAGGTTTTAACTGTGTCATTTAAGAGCCTACAAAGACCTCGGGAATTTGAATCATTCTTTTTCTCCTTCTGCTAATGTGCTTTCACTTGCAGGGAAGCTCTGAATGAATGGCAGGAAGAACAGCCAGAGGACTCCACTGGGAGGCAGACGTGAGTGTTTACAGTCATTTTCAGACAGTCAAATAAAATGAGTGATAGTGAGGTCAGGACACTGCAAATCCTTCTGCTGAGCTTGCCTACCCCAGAAACGATACAACTGTAAATAAATTTATTGTTTCTATATTTCTTCAAAGAAAGATGTGAGGGTGATTAATTTATGAAGGGCTCAGTCCTTCTGTCTGTCCATGGATATGCACATTCTTGGGAGTAGTGGTTGCAGTTTTAAAAATTGCACCTAGATATGCAGAGAAAATACAATTTTTTTTTATTTTCCTTGTAACCTATTGGATGCTCCTTAATACCTAGAAGAGAGGGGGCTTCAGTTCAACCTCATAAATTTTGTCTTATACAATAAATAGTCTATTGGAGTAAATGCTTTATCTGTTGTAAGTAAAAGGCTCAGTCCTGTAGGTTCTGCCCTTGCCTGACCCCTCTCTAAGGCCCTCGATGTGTGGATTCATACCTTGTGTTTTTGTCTCTCTCTTTTTTTTTTTTTTTGTGCTGAAGAGTGGCTGGAACTAACCACCAAGTATGACTGGTTTCATCCCATAGCTTGCAGGCAACTGCTGCTAAAGATTGCAACAGGCACAGTTGTAGTTCCTTCCCCAGTCTAGTCACACCCTACCATCTCTGAGTGATTTCATCTTACCCTGGGTCACACTGCTATTTGCAGGCCGCTATGAGACTATGGCATGTTCTCCATCTATATCTTGGCCTCACCTACCCAACCCATGACCTCTATCACATGGTCACTTGACACCTTGCCTCAGTGACCTATAGTAGACCGAATACTCACAACTCAGCTTTGTTCAGCATTTGCCAAGGGACAGGCAGGCACCCCTGAGTTCTTCATCTGCCTCCCTTGTTAGCTCTGCCAATAAGATATGTCATTGCCCTTGGCCTTGATGGAAGTCAAAGTCAGTGGGAAGAACAAAAGAGGCTTATATTCTGTCTTCTTGATCTGTTTCTCTCTTCTCTAAAATTTCTAGGGCAGGAAGGTACAGATGTCTAGCTTTCCAATCCCTGTACACCAGTGCTTCTAAAACAGTCTCCAGTCCAGGGACCACTACTAACCCACAACAAGATACACACAGAAACGGAGAGCACATTTTTATAATATACTTAGTAATTTGGCAAAGTAATTTTATATCTTATATCTAATTTTTTAAAAGGTAGGGCTTGTATTTTATATGTACTTGTTTTCCTATTTGATTTTTTCATAACTGATTTTCATTACATTTTACAGAATCATAGGTTCAAGACATCGAAACTTTAGCAAGGTGGTCCTTCCCCACAAATTGTTTTAGATGCCCTGCTCCTCGTCATACCTACATTCTATGCAGTAAGTTTCGTGCCTAGAATCATAGATAGAAGGGGCATCTTCTATGTGGTGTGGAAGAAACAGGTGAGTTCACCACCCTGGAGCCTCGACAAGCTCAAGAAATTTACGACATCTTTAATCCTCAGCAAAGCCTATATTTTGAGCTAATGTGCAAGCTGTAGACACAAAGTAAAATCTAATTTAACAGTCAAAGCTGAGTAGACTCCCTGTATTCTCTTGAGGACTGAGTTCTGTCACCCTTCCCCTGGAGCACCAACACCCACCGTTTCACAGAGGGAGAAGCCCTACAGAAGTATGACTTACAAGGTAATATATCAAAGGAAATATTACCCTAAAGTTCCTGATGTAAAAGTGACCTGTTGAAGAATGACTCTATTTCAAGAAAATATGAAAAGAATTTTTCTTAATCTTAAAAAAAGCCCACATCACTAATCGATATAAAGTGTCACTAATCAATATAAAGTGTCCCATGTGTTCCTATTCTTTGTAAGAGAAGAAAATTTCCAACAAACCATCAGCATTCGCATATACTTTGTAACACATGCAACAAATATAAATATTGGGTCCCAGGCTTTTCCAACCCAAAGGCAAATGAAAAGAACTTGTAGGACACATTGGAACAACCACAGATTGAGTGCTGTTCCCGCGCGAAAGCTCACACAGGCCAAGGTGCCTGAAGCAGTTCTGGCACTACCCAGGTGCGTGTTATTACCACTAGTATTTAATTAGGCCTCTGAGTGAGCATCCTGCTGAAAGAATTTCTAGAAACTAACTTAACATCACTACTCTAAGAAACTAAGATCTAAATTAGGAAACAGGAGGAATCTACAGTGATTTCTCATCATACTAAACTACCTTAGCAGTAATGTTAAATCTCCTTACAGTTGGTTTCCAAAATACAGTTCCTTTGACACCACCCAATTGAAGAAAGGCTAAGCTGTGCTTACATGTAATTGTCATGAGGTTGTCCTCTGCACAGCAGCCTCCCTGTGAGTGCCTTTCTGCTATGCCCCTTATTACTACCTCTTCTTCAAGGATGCACTTTTTTTTCAATATATCTGCCATTCTTGGCCTCAACTCCAGTCCAAATGTGAAGGATCTGATATGAGTTATCCACCTAAGCTGATGAGTTATCCAATTATACTTTAGGGTGACCAGTAGTACATAGAGGAGTATTTACATTTCTACTCTCTGCAGTTGGTATACAATTGTATAAGGAAAGGCTTTTTTACCTATTTAGCAGACGTCAGACAACTGCGAGTACACTGGGATTACCTTATTTGAGAGAGAGACCTTCCTTCAAGGAAAATATGGTCTTCCCCACCCAAATGGGACCGTACTTCCTGAGCAGAATGCGTGCTATAAATGATGTGGGTAAGAGGGCAGTGTCCTGCCTCACCAGCTTCTGGAATCAGATAGGGCCACAGCCATGTTGCCTTAGAAGATGACATTCCTCAGCATCGTTAATATTACACTGGAATAATTCACATTGTGGATTTAATATGTATGTAATTAAATCAACTCAGTTCGGTTGCAATAGACATTGATTTGTTGTCAGGTTTTATAGGAATTTATTTTATTGTGGTCGTGTATATATCAGGTATGAATATATATTCCAGTGTGGTAGTTTTCTTGTTTTGGTGTCAACTCATTTTTAGGTTTCAAATATTTTTATTAGTTGTCTTGGGCCAGGATCCCTGAGAGCAGGATCTGAGATAAGGATTCACGAATGGGTGGTTTATGGGTGGAAGTGACGTCAGGAGTTGAGAGAAGTGAGAGGGACGAGAGAAAAGAGGAAAAAGCCCTGCAGGGGCATGATTTCAGATGGAGTCTCAGTCTCAGCATCATCCCTTGGGAAACTCTGGAACATAAATGACACAGCAGGGTTTGTCCTGTCTTTTGAGACAAAGGAGCTGGGCTTTTGTACCCTCACCTGAGTCTGTCACTGGCAGGTAGCCAGTGGATAGAAATAGTCCCAGCCAGTTCTTTTACTGGTGAGGCAGTTTATGTGCCCAAGGACAGTCCTCTGACAGAGTGGAGACTTAAGCAGCAAAGAATACAGAGGCTGGGGAACTCTGGGAAAGAGCACAGTGCTGGTGAAAAAGATTGGGGGCCGGGCATCTGGGCAGGACAGTGTCCAGTAGACCAGGTTTGAAAAGATCACAAGCACCATGCCTGGCGCACCGAACAGGGGAGTCCCACCTGTGGCCCGCAGGCTGCGTTCGGCCTAGGATGGCTGTGAATGCAGCCCAACACAAAACTGTAAATTTACTTAAAACATTTTGAGAGTCTTTTGTTTTGGTTAGTGTTTGTGTATTTAATGTGTGACCCAAGACAACTCTTTTTCCGAGGTGGCTCAGAGGTGCCAAGAGTTGGACACCCCTAAAAGATGAAATAGGCCTTGAAATCTGGATGGTTTCTGGCATGTCAAGGTCTGCCAAGCGATACCTCTCTGTCCAATCTAATCCCATCCTTGGCTTCTTTCCACCTTTTGCTCAAGACTTTCTGAGAATGGTTTGTGGTGTCTGGCACACTTGAAGAATTTGCCAGTTCTGCAAAATCAAACAGAGCAGATGAGTGTTTTTGCATCCTCTCTGGTAAAATGAAAGAAATATTTTTTAAGTGATCCCTTTATTTTCATTGTTTTAATTTCATATTTGCTTGTCTTATTTTCTGATTGATTCTTATTCTACAATGGCTTATAACATTTTAGCCTTGAGTTGTTCTGTCTCTTACTTAATGATCTGAATCTAATTTAAGAGATGTTGCCATCCTTTTTATAATATGATGCTTGCACTCTAATCAATTCTTTTAAAAGTGTAATGCTCAGGTGCAGTTGTAAAGTTTTCTACTTCAGAGTGTAAAAGAATGTAGAAAAAGAAGATCAAAATGGTGAACATTAAAGTGGCAATAAATTCACAACTATCAATACTTGAATCCAAATAACAAACTAAGCAAGCAAGAAGAACAGGAACAGAATCACAGACCTGAAGATCATTTGGAGCATTATCAGTTGGGAAAGGGAAGGGGAAAAATGAGAGGAAAGGTGCAGGGATTAATAAGCACAAATTGGTAGGTACAGAATACACAAGGGAATGTTAAGAATAGTATAGGTAATGGAGTAGCCAAAGAGCTTATATGCACAACCCAGGGACATGAACTAAGGGGGGATTGCTGGAGGGAATGAGAGTACCAGATGGAGGGGGCAAAGGGAGAAAATTGGGACAACTGTAATAACATAGTTAATAAAATATTTTTTTGAAGAGTTAAAAAAAAGAATGTAAGACTACTCAGAATGGAGGGAGACTCTACAGAAAAATCTTTTGAAAACCTCTGCCCCAGATAGTGACCTAATAATTTTTGTAAAGAATAATCTGGAAATTTAAATGCTACTTTAATTAGTACTCAGTAAAGAACCAAAGACGGGTAAACGAAACAGTCACCCTTGCGGAGAATTTGATCACTGATGTTCAGATTTGCCAGCACATGGGGATTATATAGAAAGCAGATTGACTTTTGGTCAGTTTTATTATTATTTTTAGTTCTCAGCAGGCAATATATCCCCCTGTTCCCTGTACCTCGAGTGGATTGCTTTTATGACCTCTACTCCTCCTGCATTTTGGTTTGGTTTTGGATGATGCAATTTGTACTGATACCAGTAAGTTCTATGAATATCACATTGCCACTTCTTTGCTGTAAAATGAATTTCTTGGGCAGAGGCTTCATTGAGGATGCCACGGTAGTGAACAGGTACTCAGTCGTCCAGGAATGGTGGTCTAGGTAAAAGCACTGAAAGCATGGAAAAAACTCAAATCTGGATCACACAACTGTTCCAGATCAGCCTTGCCCACATGAGCTCCATGTTGCTTACACATGGCCACATTCCTGCCATTGGAAAAGTTTTCTGACTCTTCACTCGTGCTTTGAGTTGGACATTTAAGGTCTAAACTTACTGTCTTCTCTTTATAAGCCCTCTCACACAATCAGATGCAGTCTTTGTCATTGTGTTGTTACATAGCAATTGGATGTAACCTCTAATTGATGACGCAAAACCTTGCTCTTCGGCCACCCACCATCTCATACCATCATCAGTGAGAATGTGAGACATCAAGACACCACTATATGCCACTCATTACCAGGGTTCAATTTCTGCCTAGCAAGGCAGTCACTCATGTGACCACAAAATATGTGGGCAACCCTAGTGTCAGAGTCTCCTCCAGAAGATCTGTTTCCTGAAGCTACTCATACTACAAACTATTATACTGGCAGAGTATTCTCCTAGCAAGAGAACACAAGCACAGAGCAGGGCGAAGGGGGTGGATAATAACAGTGGGCAATAGGAAGGAATGATGATGTAGAGCATTTAAAAAGGGCCAATTACCAAAAACTGGGGTGATTACTTCAGCCATTTCCAGAATGCTGCTTTATGGAGTTGTATGTATAATTAGCAGAAGTGAACGCAGATAAGTATAAAAATGCATGGAAACCTAGCCCTTTGAAAAGTTATGTAATGTTAAGGACTTTTCATTGGTTCTACCGCTCTTCCATGCAGATATACATGTGTGATTCTTTCTGATTTCTGCTTCTCCTTCCCAGAGTTCTAGCTCTTGGCTTTTCGCCCAAATCACAACCATTTGATTCAATGCCTGGCTTCGCTGCTACCTTAACAGCCCTAGAGAGTGACCACTGCAGAAGTCTCAGGTGTTAGCACCTAGGATGATACAAACTGTGTACTCATGAGCTACTCATTCGAGGACAAGCTCTACAGAGACATCTAATCCCCTAGTTTACTTAAAGTTATTTTCCACCACATTGTGGGGTGTTGCTTGGCCTAACATGATGGGGCATGACATAATGGGTGTCATGAGAGTGAGGAAAATATAGGAGAAATTTTGTCAAGAAATAAAAAAAATGTAAACCTTTCTGTCAGAACCCCCATTCCTGATTTGCTGGAAACTTGGACCTACCATCATAGGCTTCGGTAGTCAAAGCAAACCTTGACTGGTGCTAAGAAACCTTTGACGTGTGTAAATTGGCAGCCTGTATTGCTTCTGATTCAGCATAATTTCTTAAGGTGCTTGGCATGTTTATTAGGGGTTATGAAGCACAAAAGCTCATGTCTCTTTTAGAAGAGAGCCTATTGAGTGATTTGACAACTTATAGGATCAAGAAGACTGACAGCAGCTAGGGGTGGCAGCTGGTCACTCAGGACCTTGGTGGGTAGGGGTGGAGATTTTACAGTCTTCTTGTCCCATGAAACTAACATTCCCTGAGACCTCCACTCAGGGAACTCACAGTTCTACTTTACATCCATGCCATTGTCTTGTCAGAGACAGTTCCTTCTTGGATCCTCTAGACCTGGATTAGATGTCCAGTGTTTAATTAACCTCACGTAGATATATTAACAATAATATGTCAGTGACCAATTGATTTGCTTGTGAAAACAAAACAAAACAAAACAAAACAAAACAAAACAATTCTCCAAAGGCAGGGATATGGTTCAGTCCTTCCAAATTTTAAACTTGCTGCATTTCATGATCCCAATTAAAGACATAAAGCCAGCTATCCAGCTCACACGTGAATTACAGAGAGCGCAGTTGGGCTAATACAATTCACTCAGAAAGTGCCCCTGGGCGTCAGTTCTCCTGCTGTGAAACACGGCATGCCACACTAGACCTTACCACCCCATGTCACAGCCTGTCAAATTTTCCGACCAAAGAGAGAGCAGAGGTAGGTAATGTTAATCTCTGGCTTTCCTCCAGAACAAATATCCACTTGAGGTGTCTCAATTGCAGTCAGAAGAGACTTTTTCTGGAAAACATTCAATTTTTCAAGTATTTGTTGAGAACTCACTACATGTCCAGCACTATTCTAGGCACTGCAGGGTCAACAATAAACATGAACAAACAAATGCAGCCTCCATTCCAGAGGAAGAAGATGGGTATTAAAAAATAAATGTGTAAAATATGTATAATATATAAAATGGTGAGTAATAGAGAGAAATAAAGTATAAAGATGGGTGTCAGGGAAGCAGGCAGGGATCAGTTCTAAATAAGGTAGTCAAGGAGGACTTTAAGGAAGAAAAGTCAACATTTGAACAAGGATCTGAAGAAGGTGAGGGTCAGGTCACATGGGCATCAGGAGAGGCCAGTGTAGCAGGAGCAGAGAGATGAGCTCAAAGAGGGAAAGAGGAGCCGAAGTGCAGGGAGGGCATTGCAAGCCACTGTGACCTTTACCCTGTGTAGTGATGAGAAACCATTGGAGGATTTTCAGCACACCAATGAATCCTTTAAAAACAGTATGTGTTGTGTGATCACTCTGTTAGAATCAGCCTGGCTGCTTTTCTGGGACTGACTGCAGGGGAGGAAAGGTGAAAGCAGAGCATCCAGTCAGGAGGACATTGCAGTGATCCAAATGAGAGACGTTGGTGGCTTGGGCTGGGGTAAAAGCAGTGGGAGTGGTGAGAAATGCTTAGATTTTGAGTACATTTTGTAGCTAAAAGTGACAACATTTGCTGATAGGTAGGATATGGAGTGGGAGAGAATGAGAAGTGTCAAGCTGGATCCCAGAGTGTTTTTAAAAAATATATTTTATTTATTTATTTTTAGAGGGGAAAGGGAGGGAGAAAGAAAGGGAAACATCAGTGTGTGGTTCCCTCTCGAGCGCCCCCTCCTGGGGACCTGGCCCACAACCCAGGCATGTGCTCTGACTGAGAAGCAAACCAGCAACACTTTGGTTAGCAGACCGGCCCTCAAACCACTGAGCCACACCAGCCAGGGCTGTTTTAATTATTCTTGAACTTGCTGTGCCTAGCAAGTGTCTGGCACATCTAAATGCTCAGGTTGTTAGACTGATATTTAAGAATCTAAGAATATTTAAAGGTACAGAGAGGTATTACTTATTTAGCCAGATTCAATAGGACTAAAATTTCTGGTAGATGTATCAGGAACATTCACTAATCCACAGATCCATTAATAACCTGTCCGGGACAGTGGAGGTCAGGGCAAGCACCCTATCATTTTTAAACTGAGTAACTGGAAGGCCAGACTCTAATGTATAAGTAGAATCACCTGGCAAAGCTGGAGACAAGATGGATTTATACGTTTTATGCCCACATGCAAAAGGAAGTTAATGTTGGCTTTTCTTCTTATGTCACTCATAAATGAACATAAATTAACTACTGGGGTGTGTCCTTTAAAGGACAGGATATGGTCTGCACACACTTAAGTTTCATAGCAGTAAATACTACTCCTGCCTTGTTAATTGGGAGCTGACATCACCCTCCATCAGCCTGTGGTTGAGTCCCACAGAGAGAAAGCCACTGAGTTTTCTGAGGTGCATGAAAATAATGTGGGTTTTTACCTTAATCTAAAACTCAGGAGCTCTGAGAGAGAAAATACAAACTTGGATGCATGAGCATAAATTAAATAGTCCAACAAAATACTCTTACACTGAAGACTTAACACTGAAGTTTATTCTGCTATAAGATTGTAGTTATAACATCTTTTCCTTCAGAATGTATTTTTCTTTCTTCCCCATAGTTCTTGGCACATTTTTGCCCTCAAAAATGGGAGCAAGGTAATAGAAAATTGGTTTTAAAAAAATTGGTTTTAAAAAATTGGGCAAAAGTAACAAAATACTGAAATTGTTAGCCTTTTTGTTTCCCCCCAACCATAAGATCACATTTTCCCAAAAACAATCCCAGTGCTTCATTTGGTTTTCAAGGTAGTACAAATCTCTGGGAACCTCAGGGATCACCATTTTGCTCTACTACTCTGATGCCCTAATCAGTTTCTTGCTTATGAGTCTCTGGTGCGGTACTTCGGCGATTATGTGGAAGAAGTTTGAAAAGTGGAAAAAACTCAGGCACCCAGGTCCTATACCAAATCTGACTGGGAAAGTGATTAAAACATTCAAAGCCTTAATTTCTGTAAAGGATAATAATGGATAATATCAGTGGATAATATCTTGCAGGGTTATATTGTAAGATTCAAATTAATTGCATGTATAAAACACCCATGTAATGCCCAACTTCACTAGCTATAAGGGAAATGCAAATCAAAACCACAATGAGCTACTACCTCACACCTGTTGGAATGGCCATTATCAAATGACAAGAAACAACAAGTGTTGGAGAGGATGTGGAGGGAAGGGAACCCTTGTACACGGCTGGTTGGAATGCAAATCGGTGCAGCCTCTATGGAAAACAGTATGGAGGTTCCTCAAATGCCAAGACTAGAACTACCATATGACCCAGCAATCCCTTTTCTGGGTATCCACTCTAAAAATTTGAAAACACTTATTCATAAAGATATATGCACCCCTAAGTTCATTGCATCACTATTAACAATAGCCAAGTTAGAGAAACAACCTAAGTGTCCTTCAAGCAATGGTTGGATAAAGAAGATGTGGTACATCTATGTAGTGGAATAATACTTGACCATAGAAACGATTAAATGTTGCCATTTGTGACAACATGAATGGATCTTGATAGTGTTATGCTAAGTGAAATAAGTCAGAAAAGGACAAGAACTATGTGATTTCACATCTATGTGGGATATAAAATAAAAGGCAACAAACGAATAAACTTACAGGCACAGACAACAGAACGATGGTTACCAGAGGAGAAAGGGGGAAAGGGGGTGGGAGAAGACGAAGAGACGAAAGGAAGTCAAATACGTGGTGACAGAAGGAGACTAGACTTTGGTTGGTGAGCACACGATGGAACACACAGGTGATGTGTTATAAAGGTGTGCACCTGGAGCTTACTTAATCTTATTAACCAATGTTGCCTCGATAAATTTAATTTAAATAAAAGGAAGAACAAAACACCTATGTAAAAAATATGGATTTAACAGGAATAATGATGTCAGCATTTTCAATAAATATGGAAACAAAAACTCAGTGTGAACAATTTTGAAGAAATCCGCAATTTTGAGATTAGCCCAAGGTGATAAAAAGATATTTTACTCCATATTATAAAATAAGGCCTGACTTTGAAGAACAAATGAGTGAGTATTATTCTGTATTTCCAATTCCTCCCCCCCCCCATTTTTATGACACATGCAGATCATGACAGGTTTCACAAACATGATCTGTCTTATTTTATTTGCTAGTCTATGATTCCAAGTGCAAGACTCCAGTGACTGCTAACCATTTGGTCAAGCCGTTGAATCTGACAATTTCAAAATACAATATTGTGAGTAAAATAAGCAGATGATTCTACAATACTCAAGAGAAAGTGACAAAAACTCCTCGCTATTTCCTTGAGTTGATTTCTAACAAGTTTCTACCTTTCTATTTTTCTCTTTGGCCCTCCCATCATTCTTACTTTAGGAGGCCAACGCCTTATCCATTAGGCTACCGGGGCGTCTCCATCTTTCTTATTTTAAACAAGCCATCTTCATCCACTCTCACAGTGGATGACTCACCACCTGTAGGCATTGAGTTTACTGAAGAATATACAGGACCCTCAGGGGAGAATGGAAGTGTCATTTCAAATGGAGCATGAGGTCCATTATGAAGTTCTGGCTGGAAAAAAGACTTGCAGGTGAGTGAGTGGGTGGGTGTGGGTATGGAGGCCTTTATTTGTGTTCAAAAGCATTAAAGGTCCCACAGGTGTGGAAGGGCTGGCCAGATCATGTTGGACTGAAATGCAGTGGCTGAAGCTCTGCCAGAAAAGGTGAGGCATTTGAGTTAGTTGCAGTGCACCTGGCCCATTAGCTCATGGGCTGTTCTTTAGTGCTCATGTAAAGACGTAATTTATCAGAACCCTATTGAACCATTAGTTGTAATATGAGCCAATAAATGGTGGGAAAGTCACAGGAATTTTGATTGTTGCTAAATTATATCATACAATACCTGACAGAAGAAATTTATGAGTACGCTGATGGAGCAGGTCACCAAGTCCCTATTTTGACTAAGAGTTACTTCCCCTTTTTTGACATGGGAATATAACTTTTAAAATAAGAAGTTTTTCATAATACTAATATACAGGTAGGAGTTACATTGCGTCTTATGGCAGGCTTGTAAGAACAATGGTCTCACACTGTTGATTCAGCAGCCATGTGATAAGCAGATGTCGTGTGTACCAGACATCATGCTATATGCCAGGTGTGCTATTGTGAAATCAGATAAACATGGTCCCTGACCTTCACTGTCCCAGACAGGTTATTAATGGATCTGTGGATTAGTGAATGTTCCTGATACATCTACCAGAAATTTCAGTCTTATTGAATCTGGCTAAATAAGTAATACCTCTCTGTACCTTTAAATATTCTTAGATTCTTAAATATCAGTCTAACAACCTGAGCATTTAGATGTGCCAGACACTTGCTAGGCACAGCAAGTTCAAGAATAATTAAAACAGCCCTGGCTGGTGTGGCTCAGTGGTTTGAGGGCCGGTCTGCTAACCAAAGTGTTGCTGGTTTGCTTCTCAGTCAGAGCACATGCCTGGGTTGTGGGCCAGGTCCCCAGGAGGGGGCGCTCGAGAGGGAACCACACACTGATGTTTCTCTCCTTTTTCTCCCTCCCTTCCCCTCTCTCTAAAAAAATAAATAAATACAATCTTTTAAAACAGAATAATTAAAATATATGGTCCTTGCCTTCAAAGGACTAACAGTCTAGGATGCGCATATATGTATGCAATGTCATGTACCACAGAATATACATGTACCATATACGTGATGGGATATGCTAGAATAAAGGTATAAAAATGTGGGAGCACAGAAGTCACTTATTCTCTCAAAGAATATGATTGGTGGTTGCACAGAGGAAAAATGTTGTGGAGTTTTCATGGAGAAAGTGGGGTTTGAGCCAGATCTTAAAGATTAAAGGATTTGGATAGATAGTGAAAGAAATTAAGAGAATTCTAGTTGGAGGTAAGAGCTTGAGGAATGGCCCGGGGGCATGAAAGTGGTGTTTGAAGGAATGACAAGTAGGCAGACATTCTGTCTACTCTTTTCTCTGTCACATCTCACAGAGGAAAGGCTCAGACCCAGAAACTGCGCTGGTTAAACATTTCAGTGGAAAGTTAAGACCAGCCTGTCATTTCTCATTTGAACACCTGGAAGCTCTCTAAGCACATCAAAGTACACATAACTTTCTGGAGCTTACCACATATTCAACTTTAATTTCTATAAAAGCAGAAGACAGGTTTAATAGGTAAATAACGTTGAGTGATAGGATCCTGCCATGTCAAGTAGAGACCAAAGTTTAAAAAGTACAGTATGTCCTTTAGCAAAACTGACACTGGATAGTCTTTTGATTTCCTGTGCGAACTGTAACTTGGATAAAGCTGACAGTGCTGTTTCTGAGAATCTGTGTAAATTGAATTACTACAGGTTGACCTAATGCAAGCACCGCCGCTTATAGCGGTAAACTCTGAAATCTGACTGCCTTGGTCTAAATCCCAGCTCTTCTACCTATAAGACTTACTCTTTCTGAATCACACAAACTCACTTGGACTTAATTAGTGTATCTGTAAAATGTAGATAACAATCGTACCTGTCTTAAGGGCTGTCATGACGATGAAATAAAGCAGTCCTGTGAAGCCCGGCACCTGGATGGCATTGGTGCATGTAAACTGCCACTGCGGAGCCGTGGGGAGGAGCCTGAGCACCCCTCTGTTCTTACTTGTATCTAGGTCCTGCCTCTGTGGGGTCTTTGACAGTTTACTTAGTTTTTAAACCTTGGTTTCCTCATCTATAAACAAGGCAATAACATACATTACTGTGGAGATTACATAACAAAATTATATTCAATAAAACTGGAAAAAAAGACATTGAGAAAACAGAAGAAAGTATATGTAATGTGATGATAATACCTGGCATGTATTAGGTACACAAAAAAGAGAGCTCTTATTTTTATTTATGTATTTATTTTTATTTTTTTTAGTGAATTTATTGGGTTGACATTGGTTAATAAAATTGTATAGGTTTCAGGTGTGCAGATCATCTGTATGTTGTATTGTGTGTTCACCACCCCATGTCAAGTCTCCTTCCATCACCATTTACCCCCCCATATCCTCTTTCTAAAAAAGGCAGTTCTTGCCCTGACTGGTGTGGCTCAGTGGATTGAAAGCCAGCCTGCGAACCAAGAGGTCCTCAGTTCAATTCCCAGTCGGGGTGCATTGCTGGGTTGTGAGCCAGGTCCTCAGTTGGGGGTGAGTGGGAGGCAACCGATCCATGATCTCTCACACATGGATGTTTCTCTCCCTCTTTCTCTCTCTCCCTTTTCCTCTCTCCAAAAGTAAATAAATAAAATCTTTAAAATAAGAATGAAGCAGAAATGAAGAGAGGAAAAAATAGAAAATTTTTTTTTTAAAAAGGCAGCTCTTGTTGTTAATATTAATATCATATAAATCATACTAAAGAGAAATTTAAGTATTCTCAGTAGTGATATTTTTTAAACTTTTTAAAATTCATTTTTAGGATAATTTGAATACATTCGTGATGGTTAAGGAGCTTGTGGTTGGCCCTTTTGTACAGTGAAGATCATTTGATGACTGTCTCTTTATTTGTATCAGAAGTTTCACGGGGAATTTCCACTTGCCGGCAGCATTGGCTCCTCTCTGTTTTAATATTTAGCCTTCATAGCCTTCATAGTTTTAATATCCATTGGAATATATTAACGATTTTCAACGTTTTTCATCTCATGGCACACATAAACTAATCACTAAAATTCTGTGGCACACCAAAAAATATACCTTTTGCCAATCTGACAAAAAAAATGGGTATAATTTTTATTCATTCACACCAGATGGCTATTGTTGTGTTGGCGGTTGTCATTTCTTTATTTGACAGTCTAAGGGAAAAGAGGCCAGTGTCCCCGACTAAGTAGTCAGGCATTGCATGTTTTAAAAATTCTTGTGGCACACCAGTTGAAAATCACTGATGTATATGTTTGTTTGGAGGAAGTGTTGGAGTTGGTTTCCCTGGGAAGTAGACCCTGAGATGTAATAAGAAATGTGAAAGGTTTTTTGGGAATAAAGTAGAAGGAAAGAAGGCAGAATTGGGCAGGGATAGCTTTCAGATACATTACAGACTGACGAGCAAGGTCTGTGCCAGACCATAGGAGAGCTCCAGACCAAGATTTGCTCGTTAGCATCATCATGAGCTTGGTAGAAAGGCCCCTTGAACCCAGCCTGCCTCAACCCATTATTGGTCAGAGCAATCCTGAGAAGCACATAGCAGTGCCCACTACATGGCTTAGTCACTTTCCAGAACACTCCAAGAAAGGCATGCCTTCGCTTTGATGTGAAGGAGATAGCTGGAGGCCTCCAGGTAGTGGAATTCCTCCTAGTTAAGTAGCAAGTCCCTTCTTGGAGGACCAGCTAAAAAGTGCAAGTCTGCGTCTGCCACAGAAAGATTTTAGCAAATAATAATGGGTTACTGTGAGACAGAACCATGTTTTTCTCTGTGATCAGGCTATCTGAATTTGCTATTTTGTCCGAAGGCTCCCACCCTACCTCACAGACCAGAGATAGGGCGTTAGCTTCCTTGATGATTACATTTCAAAATGTAATCTCTCAGGCCATCGAGAAGACAGTCCTTGGTGTAAAATTGGCAAGAGGTTTTTAAAAACATTTACAAAGGGGCAGGGAAAGATTTACAATGCTGAGTTTTCTTACATAAATGATCTAAGAAAAGGGAGGTCAGGGCCTAGAGTCGGGAAGAAGCCTGTCTAAAGTTTAGTCAAGCTGAGGGAAACAGAAAGCCATTTTAGTCAATGCATATACACACACACATTTGCACATATTTATCTTCAAATAATAGGCTACGCTACCAGTGTTCACAGTGCTTTCTCTATTACATCATACTTATTTGACAGAATGTACACAATAAGCATTTTAACAATGTGTTTTATAATTACACGAAAGTTGCTTCATATCACAAAAAATATGACAGAAAAAAATATGTATGTAATCCATCATCGCTAATAAAATTAGACAAACCAACAGAGGCGAGTTATGGGTATTTTACAAATGCTTGTTTGCTGATTAATTATTGTAATTTGTTTGATGTTATGATCCTTTCTCCCTAAAGTGTCACTGTGGAATATCGTAAATAAGACTGAGAATGATTTTTGAAGACTGATACCCATGAATGTCTAGAGTAGCCAAGGAGAAAATTCAATAATGTTTACATAGGGAATGTCATAGCATTCCATTTTCCATCAAATAGAGGATCCATTTTCAACCCAAACTCAGTGGAAGTTCTTCTTTCCAAAGGGAGCAAATTTTAACAATACCTTTCAGTCTACTCTCAAGAAGAATGTGGAGGCAGCAGGCTGACTGAGAGACAACAGTCAGACAGTGCCCAAGAGTGGCAGAAAGCAGAAGGTCCAGGCAAATAGAGAAGCCATTCCAGGTGGACACCAAAAGGCCAGCAGTGTGGGCAAGGGTCACCTTCTATCAATGCACTTGATAAAGAGCATAAATGAGATCACTCAATGACCACAAATTTTTTGCTATTACTGATAAACACTGATGTATGAAAAAATGACCATCTGCGTAAGGTCAACAAAGGTCATACAGATGACAATAAACGGGACTAGATAACCAAAGGGAAAGAAATCCAAATGAGGCCAAACCAGACACAGTTAGCCAACACACTTTGGCTTATTCTTGGAAAGAAAGGATTTGATATTTTGGCAGAAATCTACAAATTTCATTTATAATAAGCAATTATATGTTATAATTTAAATAATTATAATGAGTAATTATGCTTAAGTGAAATATATCAGAAACTCGATACAGCTTGTATTCCAAAGTGTAGTTTCAATTATTTCAACTAATCCTTTATTTTTTTCATGAAGTCTAGAGATAAAAGACCTCTCCAGGTATTGAAGATGGGAAACCAGGACAGGGGAATCCCAGCTGACCACTGCAGCCACAACCCCAGTGCCCGGTGGGACAAGGAAGATAAATAGAGCCCTCTTCACAGGTCTTCTGGTCTGGGTCTGCTCCCAGGGCACAGCCTAGAATAATGAAGGTATCAGCAACTGTTTTCCCTGTGCTCCAAGCAATGCCTACCGGCGTTTTCACACAAGAAATACACGAATAGCGTTTACGGAAATTTGGCAATGCTCCTTGAACTCTCAGAGCTTACCATTGGAGATCAACTACTTATTTTCTAAACAAAGGTCAAGATTAAACTTGAAGGATTTTTAACTAAATCTCTAATAAAGAGGATTCAGCTCAGATCAGAGCTCACCTCATCCTGTCTACACTTCAAAAAAGACAAAATCTGTCTGAGGCACTGGGGAGCAAGGGTGCCTGCCTAAATGCGATTCATAATATTTCCCTTCAGCATTTTGTGAAAATGAATCTACAGAAGACGTTAAAACTCCCTTCAGTTTTCTTTCTTTCTGCTTTCATTTTATTTACCTGGACCCAGGGCATCACATGACTGAGATGATTAGGCCCAAAAGAGAAAGGGAAATGGTGGCGTGGCTTCCGTTTCCGTCCTGTACGTCTGGCTTGGTTGGTCATTGCAGCAGGGATGAGTGGACATTCGTCCATGCCTTGGGCAGGCGTAAGTGATTTCTGTTCCCTTGACATTTTAATAAAGTTGTTAAATTGAAGCCAGCAGATACCACTTTTGCCTGCAGTGGTACTTTCTTTAAAGGAAAGTGATCAGTTGGAAGAAGTGGGATGGTTCCATACGGGTCCATCTGCAGCTCACTTAGGTTTTGATGCAGCTTTATCCATGTTTTCTGTTTCTGACAGTCCTGTGAGTCTGGCTTCTCATCAATTACAGTAGCTCAACCCCTCTACCTGCGTGTGTGCAGGGAATCGGCAGCTGTAGGAGTTTAGCTGATGTACGGTGCCACTGGATCGCGGAGAACGCAACAGTGGCTGCAGGAAGTGGGCAAAAGAATCTCTCAAAAGGCAGAAGGGGGTATCCGTTTCCCCCACCTTGGTTTTGATTTTTTTTAAAAACTCTCATTTTTGTTCCTTTTGAAAACCTGGGCAATATGCAAAGTTTAATAGATCCAGGTTTTTAATCCTACCAAGAAAACATTATACATTTGAGATTATCAAGAATATAGCACAGCCCCCAATAGCCAGAAAAAATTAAAGAAAAAAATATCTAACCTCAGAGCTGATGGGAAGACCCTAGAGATTGAGCTTGTAAATGGAACCAGTTGTTTCCTTTAGTCTGAGCTCCTCCTTTCGTGAGGAAAACTCTAAGATATACCAAAGGAGTTCTTCATGGCCGGAGGCTCTGACACTGCTAATGGCTTTTGACAGCGCAGTTTCAGCTTGTTTAGCCCAATTGACTTTGATTGCTGGTGTCAGCAACAAGATAAACCAGTTGATGGAGGGAATATTTTTCAGCCACCGGTTCATATCAAGCCTGCAATTGCAGTTGTCTGAAAAGAGCAGATAAGGACAGGAGAGAAGCTAGAGAGATGTAATTCTAACCCAGGCTAGGCCTAAATTTGAATTTGACTATGGAGAAGATATTAATTATGGGGACAACTTATGCTGCTTCTCTAAAAAACAGCATGAAAACTTTCCAGCAGAGTATTCCCCACTCATGGAAAGGTAGTCCCACACTCTATTGTCAGCCATGTCCACCCACCCAGCCCGCACGTACACACACACACACACACACACACACACACACACACCCCTGTACTGCAATTACACAAATCCCTGATGCCTCCTAAATAGAACAAATTGCTACTCTCCTGTCTCTTTGCCTTTGCAAATTGTATCCTTTTCCCAGAATATCCTTTTTTGTATTGCAGGGCAAAATGGGATTTGGTAGTCTGCCGCCTTTCATAACCATAAAATAGAGATTGGTGGGGAAGGAAAAAGGTTTTTCTTAACAGGGTGAGCAATTTGGGGGAACTGGGATTTCCCCTGCTCCAAGCCATTCTCTTGTACAAAACACGGAAATCCCCTGGTTCCCCAAAAGATTAATTCCTGGGGTTGGGGAGCAGTGCCAGATCACTGCAGTCAGTTGTGTGAGGGGCTCAGTCCTCTGGGCCCTGGCGTCCAGGGCTGCTTGTGCCCTCTGTGGGACTGGCAAACGTTCTCAGGCCACAGCGTCTGTGCGCTACCCTCAGGGCGAGAGAAGACAAGCAGTCCAGGACCTGTGCTGTGCGTTGCAGAGCTGCAGTGTCCTGCCCCAGCCCACCACTGGCAAGGTGTGCGTCCTGCGTGAGCCTGCTCCAGACCATGTGAGCAGGGCAGCGGAAAAGCCACGAGTGGGGCCCTACATCCGGCGGTCCTGCCGCTGGCTGGGTGTGCATCCTGCATCCTGCGCGCAGAGCTCAGTCTCCACCGGCTGGCTCTTGACCTTGCAAGAGAGGGGAAAGAATAAAGGCAAGGGCTTCTGCATGCCCTCCTTTTTAAATCTTTTGCCCCCAAATCCTACACACTGTAGAAGGTCCAAGTTGTTAGCCAGTTTGGGCTAATGTCCACCAGGTACGTCAGCCCACACCGTGTCCCTGCCCCTCCTCCCACTGCCATGATCTGGAAGCAGTAGGAGGGTTTTCTAGCCACATAGGGGCACCACGTCTCTGCCTGGCGTGGGATGTCTCCTTGTTACGTGTGTGTTGTGACCTTTTCAGCCCCGTGCAGGCTCTGGGCAAGCTGTCTCCGGCTGTGCCGAGCCGCACTGCTCAGGTGCCAGAGCAACGCAAGTCGGCGCCTCCTAGCTTGTTTACTGTTACCCGATGGAGTGAAAAAGCTATCACGTGGTTTCAGCTGAAATTTCAATCAGCTTTTCTGGACCCCTTCCCAGGGGTCCCTTCTGGGAGTGCAGGCTCTCGCACCTCCTCCGGGGTTTGTGTCCCTGCTCCCCAGCGATCTGGCTAGACCCCTTTGTTACATTTGTACTGACAAACTTCTTATTCTGCAAAATGCAGGAAAAACGCCACCTTCTCAACGAAGTCTTGAGGATCCCCTCGTGTTCGTAGCAATTTTTATATTCTCTTAATTCAATGTCCCTCAACTTCCTTGTGCTCCAGCAGCCCTGGGAAATGGCGGGATCCTGTTAGTAATGATGGCTGAATGGGATTCTGCAGGGGAAAGCAGTGTCACAGTGAGGGGTGGGGGCAATGCCTCTCCTGCGGAGCTGACGTTTCCAGGGTAGGAGTGTAATGTGAAACACTCACAGTTTTCCTGACCCACTCACACTCCAACAGAAATTCTGCTTTATCCCCCTCCAACTTCCATGGAAAACTGGTCAGAGTTTTCCTCTTCTCATGGTATCTTGTGAATGTTTGTTTACACCTCTGTCTCTGATACTGCATGGTTTATTACTCATCTTTATAGTCGTCTTGACCCTTACCCTCAGTACAATTCATAACGCATAGTAGGAGCTTGATAAATGTTTGGTCAATGAACAAGTAACAGTGAAGGAATGATTTCTGGGACGTGATAGGTAGGCAGTTAGCATTGAAGATAAGTGTCTGTCAACAGATGAAAGTGTGATGTACATCTATGCAATGGAATGGTATTCAGCCTTTAAGAAAAAGGACATTCCATGATTTGCAAAAACATGGATGAATCTGTAGGATATCATGCTAAGTGAAATAAGCCACATACAGAAAACTAAATATTGCATAATCTAATTTATATGTGAAATCTAAAAAAAAAAGAGTCCAATTCACAGTAACAGAATTGAATTTGAATGGTGTTTACCAGAGGCCAGGGGAGAGGGAAAGTGGGAAGGGAAGAGACTGATCGCTGAAGAGACCGAAAGGGTACAAACTTTGTTATTAGATGAACAATTTCTACAGATGAATGTACAGCATGGTGACTATAGTTAGTAATACTGTAGTGTGTACTTGAAATTTGCTAAGAGAATAAATCTCCAGTGTTCTCACCCCTCCAAACACATACATAGAAGTAACTATGTGAGGTGATGGATATATTAAATAGTTTCATTGTGATAAATCATTTCACAATGTATACATATATCTAAACATATTGTACACCTTAAATATGTACAATTTTTATTTGTCAAAAATATTTCAATAAAAATGGTCAAAGAAGCCATCAGTAAATAAAATAAGAAAGAAAAGCTCACTTGAAATCAAGGGGAGCAGTTTCTCTCCTGTTAATTCACATGCTGTCAGCCAAGACAAACAGACACTGAGGTGAAAGGAAATCTGCTGAAAGCAAGTACAACAAATGCTCCCTAAATACAACAAGCTGACAGCATGCCTTCAAGGCTGGGCTCAGGGCTCACTTTTGCACTAGTCTCCAACTCGGAAAGAAATGCATTTGGCCTCTGGGGAGGTGAGCCTGGATGTTACCTCCAGGTAGGTACAGAGGGATAATTTTCTGTGATTAAGCTGTCTGTCAGCCACCGCCATTAAGGGGACCATGACAAAGCCCACTAAGACAAGAGTCTGTTTGACAACAACAGAAAAGGAGTCACTGTTTCCTACATGCTCCATTTTCCCAAGCAGATGGCTACCTTTTTCATCACCTGAGGGTATTTTCAACTGAAGTACTGTATGTATGCTAGCATTTTCTTACATAGGGCCATATTATACTTATTTATCAGAGGAAACCAACTTTTAGAAGTGGGGCCCATTTGACAAACAATTTATTTACATAGCTTATGGAGTCTTTTCCCAAAACACACTAGACCTTTTGTTCTCCCACATGGACTGGATTTTGTCCATCAGTTAGAAAAATTGCAACACATTGCATTAACTGAATTATTGAGAGATTTAACTTTCTTGAGTGGCGGAAGGGCTGCAAATAAAACACAAATATCCCTACATTTCCTAAAGTCTTACCTGTGATTCCATTTACCCCCACCAATCAGAGAGATGGTGCAGGAAAAAGGGAAAGAGGGAGAGAGCAAAGGACCATGACTGTTGCTTTAAAGTTTTAGTTCCACATCCCGTTTTCAAAATCTGTTCTCATTTTCTTATTTTATTGGAAATTTATTCAGAGTGAAGGTGCTAAACCTATCCATTTACATGAAATGTTTGCAATATTATAAATGCAAATGCAAACATCTCAAACAAAAAACTGACCCAGTCCAAAAATCTTAGGTTTCAGAAATATCTAGATTCACTAAACACAATAACTTGATTGGGGTTTCACATTGTCCCCCAGGCAATCGGAGATCTTTTGATAGAGCCTTTGTTTTAAGATGCTCACAAGCATATAAATGTATAACAGACTATAAATAACACAAAACTATAAGTGCAGTATACTCTGATGTTACCTAGCAGTTCTTGACCAGAGTATAAGTGATACTCTTAGCAGCTGTAGCCAGAGTAGAGATCTGAGTCAGTATTAGTCTGAATTTGTCTGTCCCTTATCCTAAATTTGTATTTCTAGCCCTGGTTGATTTTTTCCTACATCCCCACCCTGCTGTATGCCAGACTAGTCGCTTCCTAGCAACAGAACAGTACACTAAAGGTGGAGGGTTTTTTGCCTACTTTGCAACTATTCCAAACTCAGAGTTGCAAATGCAGGCTTTCCATCTTAGCCATGCAAACTTCATCAACTACATTTCTACAGCTCTTGCTGTTTCTATTGTGTCCTGAATTGCTCTTCTGCAAGTTTCTAGTGTAAGAAGTACAGCACTTTTACATGAGTAATGACAAATGCCGTAGCCTTTTTGCCTGCATCTCCATGAGTGGAAGCATTGGGAGGCCATCTGTGGCTTTCAGAATGAATCAACCTTCTCAGTCAAGTTTCCCTTACTGCTTCCCTTAAAGTTTCCCTTACTGCTGAATTTCAAGAGGGATTATTTTCTGATTATTACCAATACACTTTCCTCCCCAACTTTACTGAGATATAATTGACATGTAATGTTGTAAGGCACGCTCTAGATGCAGATGTCAGATTAGTCTACCAAAAACTTGGCTTTTTAACTCATAGTCCTCAGTGTCCTCAGTGGATACATTTTTAAAAATATTTTATTTATTGTATTTTTAGAGAGAGAGGAGGAGAGAGAGAGAGGAAGAGAAACATCAATGTGTGGTTGCCTCTTGAATGCCCCATAGTGGGGACCTGGCTCACAACCCAGGCATGTGCCCTGACTGGGAATCCAACCAGTGACCCTTTGGTTTGCAGGCCAATGCTCAATCCACTGAGCCACGCCAACCAGGGCCTCAGTGGATATTTTTGAAAAATGCTGATTAACTGCTCAATGAGGAATATAATCTATGTACTCCAACTTACTCAACAAACTTTCCCCAAGTTCTTAAGCCCGCTTAGGTGTAATTAAAACAGATAATGATGTGGGGATATCATACAGCTTCTCTCTTTTCACTGAATCCACAGGGTTCAGAAAAGTCTGAAATGGGTATAAACAGGAATCAAGTTAAACCTAAGAATCTAATTCCTGACTTTTAAGGCTTTAAACTGGTAGAATAGTAAATAGTTTGTCTTCTTCTTTAAAAAGATTTAGAATAGACAATTTTTGCATGAATATTTGTTGAGAATCTACTAAATGCCAGGGAACTAGAATCAGTAAGACACTGCCCCAGTTCTCTGGGAGGCTGCGGTGTAGAATCAAGGCAGCTGACTAAACACGAAGCTTTGACAACATGTGGTGTGTGCTCTAACAGAGGAGATTCGGGGTACCCTAGTGTGGGGGAGCAGTCCCGAAAAGTTCTTCTGAAAGAATTGTCACCTGTAAAGGTACCTGAATGGTAGGTAAGTTGGAGTGAGGAGGAAAAGTAGGGGTACGAGTGTGTTTGAAACATTCTCCAAAGCAGGCATTTGTTTGTGCCAAGGAAAGAAAGCATGGTGAGAACACGGAACTGACAGAAATTCAGAATGGCTGAAATTCGAAGAGAGAGGGTACAGTGTTACAAGATGAAAGTGAAACCTAAGGATGACATTGAGAAGAATATGGCAAGCCATGTTAAGGAAGTCCCTCCTCCCTGCTCCCCAAGGAAAATAGGAAGCCATTGAAGAGCTTCTTGTTTTAGAAAAAAAAATGTCACTGGCAACAGTGCGGCCAACAGATTGGGGGGAATTAGGATGTAGGAGAGCAGTTAAGAGGCTGTGCAACAAAATGATGACTTGGGCTGGGATAGTAGCAGAGGGAAGAGAGAGCAATGGCTGGAGTCTGGAGAATTTTAGAAAGTCAAGTAAGTTGATTGGAAGGGAAGAGGAAGGAGAAGGAAGATGGGAAATGAGTAATAAAGAATCAGCCCCGCTGCCTTCAGCCCCAGCTGCCAGACCTGCAGGCCACTGGGTGTGGGGTCCGTGAGGACGCAGGCCTCCCTAAAACTGTGGTACATTTACACAATGGAATACTATGAGGCAGAAAAAAAGAACTCCTACCCTTTGCAACAGCATGCATGGAACTGGAGGATATTATGCTAAGTGAAATAAGTCAGTTGATAAAAGACAAATACCCTATGATCTCACCTATAAGAGGAGTCTAATGAACAAAATAAACTAACAAAATAGAACCACAGGCATAGAAACATGGAACAGACTGAAGTGACCAGAGGGGAGGGGGATAATGATGGAAAGAAGGGGAAGGGACTAGACAAAAAACATGTATGAATGACCCATGGACATGGACAACAGTGTGGAAAGTAACGTGGGAGTGGGGGGGCGGTGGGTGAAGGAGGGCAAAGGGAGAAAAATTGGGGCAACTGTAATAGAATAACAATTAAACATGATTTAAAAAAGAAAGAAAAATAATCAAGATAATAGCTTGGAAATGAGGCTTTTACTGAGCTCAAAAATATGATTTCAGGAACTTAAGTATAGCATCAAAGAATTAAAACTAGAAAATAGTTTAAGTGATTCAGAGTCTTCCTTTTTCAATGGTTTCACAAGTATCTCCTAGTCCTTTGAAGGTAACAGGCACTTTAGTGTTTCAAGTCCTCTCCAGCTTTAAGTGAAATCCACAGTATTACCCTGTGAAACAACCATACTCATTCAGAGTTAAGTTAACCAACCCCACATGTAGGAAGAATCCAATATTCACACTTTCAACACTATAAAATAGCTGCATGCAAATATTGATCTGCTTAGCATAATCTGAGAAAGCA
>VMDR010011530.1:0-28293 GCA_007922815.1 Macrotus californicus | reverse complement strand
TTTGAACTCATATGTGAGACTACTCTGGATTATAATTGTATTAACCATAATGTTATATAATTTAAGAGATCTAAAAATCACTCAGTTAATGATAATATGCCAGTATCAATCACAAAACAGTGACACTTGTGTCTTTCTTTGCTTTGTACATGAGAAAATATGAGGTATATTAACATTATTCTTTTGAGTATTAGGACATGTGAAATAAATAAAAGAGAAGGAAAAATAATAATTCTCTTTACAATAGTTCTCTTATACATTCTGAAATTGTGAAATGTTTTATTTTTAAAGAAAAATTTTGCCTTTCATAAATGCAGAATGTTCTAGATCATGTTTGGAACACAAAGAAGTATTACATAGCTTATA
This sequence comes from Macrotus californicus, assembly GCA_007922815.1. Lineage (NCBI taxonomy): Eukaryota > Metazoa > Chordata > Mammalia > Chiroptera > Phyllostomidae > Macrotus > Macrotus californicus. The sequence continues at coordinate 27,927 of VMDR010011530.1, read as the reverse complement.
TACAAATATTTAAATATTCAGTCTATATATAGTGCTATGATCCAAAACCAAACTCAGTTGGATTATTTATTGGAAAGCGACATCCAAATGGGTTTAGGGAAGAGCGATGGGCTTCCCCTGACTGCCAGGGCCACCAGGACTCCAGCCCAAGGGAGCAATGACCAAACACAGATGCTGTACATGCTGAGGATATTGTCATCTGTCCATTTTTATAAGAGCCCGGCAGTGTCTCCTCCTTGTGGCTGCAGAGAGTGAGCAAGAGAATGAGGTGGAGAAAATGTAAAGACAAAATACTGAAATTTAGAATGCAAGCAAATTTAGAAAGACTCATCAGTCCATGCTTAATGAATATAAATGAGATTCTCATCTAAATCTGATTTCTACATAATCTGTGAATGCTTTAACTTGTGTGTGTGCATGCATGTGTGTCCGCATGTGGGTGGTGGCATTGAAGATGTATATGACATATCATTTCCTCGTGTCTAGTATGCTTTAACATGCTTGTTTGCTGTGAGAAGCATGATATAAACATGTCATTCTTTCCAGAACCAGTGTTTGTGTGGCCTGAAATAACGAATACCACGTCTGCAGAAAACAATCCAGCTGCTTGTCTGCCTGACTTGACATCCTGCAAATACCTGTTGCATCGGTGAAAATATACCCAGTGCAGTGTTAACTCTCTCAGAGGGGGGGGGGTGAGGAGGGAGTTACTTTTCACAGTTTAGAGTGCAGATATTTAACTGCAATATTCCTTTATTTCATTAAGGATAAGAACGTAAGTACACAGAACAGATTGTTCATGCTAATTGTCCAAAACCCAGTTTGGCTGGAGTCCTTCCTGGAAGGTGGGACATCAGCCTCCTGTAGGGCCCCAGCAGAGGTGGCAGGTGGTGTGTGGGGCATGTGTGGAGGTGCTTGGCTCCTGAAGGTCCATTTTCATCAAATGAATCATGGAGAGGCTTGAGTAGTGTGTGTTTCTGAGCACAGTTATAAATATTCTTTTGAATTTGTGGAACACGTTCAAAGGCATTTTTAATATTGCTTTCATTTAATTCTGGCACAGAGAACTGTGTCTGCAAAATAGTTTCCCCTAAATCCATGTTAGTAGCTTCTTACAAACAAGGGGTGGAGACAGAAGAAAATGTCGGTGATGCCTTTCATATTCCAAAAGGAGAGCAAGTATAGATTTGGAAAGCAACGTGGAAGAAGTTCACAGACAAAGACACACGTACAACACGCATCAGGGATCAGAGGGGCATAATTTGATGCATGGTTCAATTAAATGTGCCAAAGATATAATAACTGTATTTTGTTGTTCCTTTCTCCTGGCCCCCACCTGCTGATTGGCAGGAGCCAGGTCAACTAAATAGTCACTAATGTTTTGGGATCAGGCTGATTTGATGACACCAACGACCCCTTCACTACAAAGCTCAGGCCCTGGGGAGCCAGCCCACCTGCTTTTTTCCAAGGCTAACTTGTGCTGGTGGGTAAATTGTTGTCCTCAGGGAGCATGAAGAACCATGAACTCTGGTCCCAGTGCAGCTCTCGGTCGCTGCACTTGTTCACCCTGCTGCATCTCAGCCCTGGGCTGTGTAACTCCTGACCAGGTCTGCCTGTCTCTCATAAGAGCCGAGCCCAGTGCACGTTCCCCTCTGCCATGCCCTTGTGGGGAACCCTACATGGGCTGCTGCGAGACACTGGGGCCTTGCAGGGGCAGCAATCTGCCCTCCACTCCTGGCTTTTCCTGTACCAGCACCACCTCCCTCCAGCTCCCCAGTGAGCTTTTTGACTTGGGGCCCTGTCCACATCCTGAAGAAGGTTTAGGGGGTCTCAGTCAGAGGCATCCCTTCAGTTTGGTAGAAGAGCAGTGCCAGGTGAATGGGTGGCCTGGAGCAGCCTCATCACAGAATTCCCAGGGGAAGGGAGGGGTTTCCTTTTTCTCTGGGGTCCCTTTCACTTAAGGTTTAGGACTTCCACTCTGGGCCAAAGATCTGAGAGAGGAATCTGGGAGGAGTCTTTTTGGGCCTGAAGGATGAGCTCACCACCTGCCCCTCCCTGGGACCCAACCTGAGGCTCTAATTAGGGTTGGTCTCAATGGGTGGGAGAGGGGGTTACTGATGAAGGACTTGAGGCCCTCCTCTGAGCCTTCAGACGATAGCCTGACTTGCTGAGCTAACTCTGGCTGCCAGAACCTCTTTTGCAATATCAATGGTTGTCTATTCACAGGAACTTTTCTCTGTGTTTCTTCTGTGACAAAAAAACACCTCCCTGGGCACCACCGCATCTCCAGGAGAGGCACAGGAAGGTCATGTGCTCACAGTGGCCAAAAAGAAAAGCACATTTCTAACCTGAAATATTAGTGTATAGACATGCACGGAAATACAACCGTATCATGTCAGCAAATGTTTCTGGAGAGGCTGCCATGGGATAAGCCTGTTAGACGAGTATAAAGTTTGAAGCTAATGAGAGTAATGAATTGTTTTGTATTAATAATAATATCCGCAGAATAATATAAAAATACCTCCCCCAATTTCAACTAATGAATGTGCAATAAAAGCAGCCCTTACTTCCTATGATGCATGATGGCTACAATGTTAAATGAAAAAACCCTAAACTTCAAAGCCACTGAAAAACACTCCTCTGAAGGAAGTAACAGTTCAGTGATGAGAGTAAAATGAAGATGAAAAAAGCAGATACTGAGAAAAGGACTAAACCCTCTTATGCATGGATGCTTTAGATTTAATTTAAAATAAGAAGTGAAACTGGCCCTGGCTGGATGGCTCAGTTGGTTGGAGCATTGTCCCATACACCAGAAGGCTGTGGGTTCGATCTGTGGTCCAGGCACATACCTGGGTTTCTGGGTTGATCCCCGATCAGAGTGTGTACTGGAGGCAACCCATCAGTGTTTCTCCCTCACATAGATGTTTCTCCCTCTCTTTCTCTGTCTCTTTAATGAATAAATATATCCTTGTGTGAGGATTAAAAAATAAAATAGAATAAAATTTAATTTAATTTAATTTAATTTAATAATTTAAAAAGTGAAACCAAAGGCAAAAACTTTGGGGAAAAATCATTGCTGTGGACCAGAAATGGTCCTAGCATGGACGCACGGCTCTTATTTGTGGTGGCCTGGACTTGAAAGTCCACGTCCGCTTTTCCCCCTCAGTGATGTGTGGGAAACCAGCTGGAGAGGTTCTAGTCCTCTGAGGTGATGCACTTCAAGTCCTTACCCAGACATGTGTGTGTGTGTGTGTGTGTGTGTGTGTGTGTGTGTGTGTGTGCGCACACCTGCAGAGGCGGGCAGGGGTTGGGCAGAGATCATTTCCTGAAGTCTCGGTCATTCCAGCCAGTCGAGATGCCGAATCACCCCAGTGAAGCAGCCGGCTTTTTGTTGATAATAAATCAATAGTCCCTAAGAAATCATTTGTGACCAGCCACTCCTTCGTGCTTGCTGTCAGCAGAGAACCCTGGCCCCCTGGAGCCTTGAAACCAATTGAGCTAAGCACGTCATGGCTCTGGAAAGCCCCCTGGCCACCCCTTCCCCCAACATCTTCTGTCCCTTCGAATGGCAGAGACAGAGCACGGAGAAATGGAGGTTGTGGAGAAAGCTCTGTGATGGAAAACTATTTCCCTTCCCGGAGTCAGAAGGCAGGACTATGGCCATCAAGTTCGTAATTAAGCAATAATCCCCAGAAATGCAGTCATTACCAGCAGTTAATGACGACTTTGTTGGTTAACAGCTCGACCTGAAGCTGAAGATCGTTAACACTCCATCAAACTCCTTGTTAAGCGGGCTGAGTTTTATGGAAACACACTTGGATGGCAGCTGGAGAGCGGTGCGGGCATCGGGCATCCCCCAGTGGCTAATGACCGGGCTTTTTCCATCAGTCAGAACACCGGGCGCATTCCATTATGTTTATATAATAGTTGTTAACGGCCGAGGACTGGTGCCACCGCGTTTGGGGACTTGACGTGACACTGGGTTCAACTCTTTTCCCTCCTCTTGTGTCAAAGGCCTGTTTTGTTGTTGTTACTGTTCTTTGTTATTGATGCTGCCAATGTTTCAACCTCTGTAATTTATCTAAGGCTTACTTCACTCCTAAAATTTAAGAGATTGCTCAAGAAAGCCTAGGCATTTCCAGGTGATACTGGACGTTTCACCCAACTGAGGACGGGGTCCCTCATGTTCCCTATTTGGAGTTTTGTTTTGGTCACTTTTGTAACTTCAAGCCTTTTGTTTGAGGGTAGTTGGCAATCTGAGTGATTGTAATCAGAAACACAGTTTGTGGTTAATTAACTGAGAATAAAACTTTCACCTTCAGCACACTGGCATCACTGGACCTTATCTTCCAGATCTACTGTGGATGTCATTCTTTTCCCTGCCAGTGGAGTGAGAGGTGTGTGTCTGAGAATGTCAGACTGTCTTTTGTGAAGCCACAGAGCCACACAGGAGAACCGGAGGGATGCTAAGGTATAAGGAGGTTGTTGTATTCAGATGTGGGGTTGGACATTGGACTTCTCCACGATCTACACACGGCCATACTACATGCAACTATACACAATCTTACTTTTTTACCATGTCTTGATGAAAAAGCTCACGTAACAGGATCCACTTGGAGATGCTCAGACTGGTCACTTCTGTCCACACTGAGTCAAGGGCACTCTGTGTCCCTGACCTGCTAAGTTGCTATCCCAAGAACCCATCCCTTTGTTGTGTGTGTCAGAGGCATCCAGAATTCATTATCATACTAATGTCGGAGGGCTCCTCTGGACCTCTGAGTTTTGTCTGTGCAGGAGCTTCCCGGGGCGCCGGAGGAGAAGCGCAGCCTTTGGAACAGGCGGCATTCAGAGCATCCGTGCAGATGGGCCGGGGCCCTTTGTTCCGCTCGCCCGGGAGGCTGTTATGGGAAGCAGCCAACCTGCCTCTGTCACGGCGAACATGGTCGCGCCATTGTGCGCTTTTAATTGTTACCATGTCCATGGAATCTGAGAGGTCGCTCTGGGCATTGAGAACAAGTGCACGGAGCCCTTGGCCAGACCAAACAGATGTCCTGTGGCGTTCCCACATTCAGCCCCAGTCACCTTTTGCTCAAGGAAGGATCTTTCTGACAGAGCAATTAAAAAGTATGATTTATTTACAAAACAGTCTATAAAGAAGCCCCAGAATGATCTGTCTCTGGCACTTTCCCATGTGGCTGTCTTAACGGGTTCTTTTACAGTGAAGCAATTATTTCTGCCCCTGTGATATTAAGGCGGATGGACCACTAATTAAAAAACTGACCAGTGCGCAACATGAACACAGAAAGCAAGGCCAAATTGCAAGTCCTGTGTTTAGGTATCATTTCCCTGCGACGCCTGTAAGCATATGCTTTACCACCACCATGTGCTGCATCTAATGCAGGGGCATTTTTGTGATGACACCCACGCTGGTGAGCATCAAGGAGTCTGCACATGCTAGTCTGTTTTTATGACCTTACTGACTACGTGGATTATTAAGTTTAGACAGAGGCACATTTTTACTTTGGTTCATGGCTTATTTATTTATTTTTTTAAAGTGAGTTTGAAGTAAATGTTTTTAAAGTCAACCAGGATCAAGACCTGGGTTGGTCTTGGGTCCAAAGTAAAGACCCACCCTGGGCCTATTCTTCACACCCACCTAACAGTTACTTTCCCCTCTGAGTCCTATTAGCATCGCTCTTATGCATTTGCCTTTTCCGCGTCCCAGAAAAATCCCAAAGGAAATTCTCTGCCATTCATATCCGAGGGTCTCCTAGACAACTGAGATTTGACCCACATGAAGATGCCCATCTGACCCACCACAATGCCTCCTACCCTTCCCTTCAGGGCAGGCTTCTTTCTTCATTCTTGGAGGTCAGGTGTGTCATGGCACTAAGAATTTGCTTTGCTACCTGGGTTGCCTCATGGAAACTTAACTGTCCATCCTTTCAAGTAAGGATTCAGTGAAAGGAGGAACATCTTCCCATCTCTGCTGTCCTCACAGCATCAGTGTGGACCCACCATCCGCACCCATCTGCATAGCCAGCCATGAGTGAATGTCCAGCACACCTTTCCTTCAACCAGCTTGGGCTTTAGCTGGAGTTGCTTTGCTTCTGAAACCCTTAGGTCTGAAATCTCTCTCATTAGATGTAATCTCATGTTTTTCTGTCTCCTTTGCAAGACATCATGAACAAAAGACATGGACATAGAACTATTTTCTTCACTTTCCAGATGTAGTCTATCAACTGTCAGACAAGAGAATGTATTTGAGATGTCCTTAGACTCCAACATGTTTTAGGACTTTTTTGTTTTCACTTCATTTTTCTTTGGAACTGTGTCCTACTACAGCAGTCCCCTGATGGGTCTCTGAAGTCATGGTCCTCGGGGAGCTCACCTTCCAGCAGGAGAAAGTGAAATTGCTGCAACCATAATTGCTGGTTACTTGGAGGAATATCTGCTTTGCTACAGTCAGAGCCAAACCCACCCCCCACACCCTTGGTGCCCCTCCCTCACTCCTGCATCCTCCAGTTTCCTCTTCCCTTGACTACATCTACAACATGGCCGCCTCTCTGCTGTGACCTCTAGGACAGAATAATGTGTTTCTTGGTGCCCTTTACTTGCTAGGCATCTGAAAGTACCCCCAGTGGGTGTCCCTGAGGTTGGCTTCTGCTTTCATCCTTCACCAAGCTGCTTGCCTAGAGCATCCCCAGGGTGAAAATCTATGACCCTCCTCTCAGAGGTTGTCTTCCTCATCTTCTAGTCCAAGGTTGTAAAATGGACTGCCCAGGACTGCCCAGTCTCCTGCTATGATTTTAGATTAGAGGTGCTCACCAGCGAGCAGTTTTTTTTTTATTTCTACACATTGCTCGTTAGTGGGAAGACAGCCCTGTCTATACCTGTGAAGCAATCCCTTCCATCCTCACTCGACTGACTCTCAGGCACCTCACTCTAGCCCTGTGACACCTTCTTCCTTCCCATCCAAGTCAATTTTGTTTAGACTCTCTTCTCTCTCCCCATTGTGTCACTTGGGATCGCAGCCTCCCCTACCTGACTTTTCTCCCAAGCCACAGCACAGATTTACAAGTTTCCAGGGAAAAGAACTGATGATTCAAAATACAAATGTTTCCAACCAGAATTTAATAGTCTATGAAGTATGCATTGATATAATAGATTATTACCATACATGCTAGTCACATTTTTAAACCATCATCATCCTCTCTGGTTTTCAGCTTGCAGGTGACAATGTCTGCCATCTATCCAGCCTTTCCATGGAAGAGGAAGCCATGTGTGCACACCCATTATAATTATATGTTGTCAACGTCCTTCCCCTCCTTGGTTTTGTGCTCAGTTGTCCAGCCTCAGTGAATTGATCTCTGTGCGTAATCAAACTGCTCTATCAAAAACTGAGGACGTCTGTAGTGGGAAGAATATATCAATTAAAAAGTATGAGCTTAAAAAATACTCAAAATTTTTATGGACCTCCATGTCTCTGAGCTAGGCTAGCATTGCTGGGGCAGATTGCATAGTCAGCTCATCACCCAGGGAAAGTTTGGAGGCAACATTCATTTGCCCAACCCCTATACTTGAAAGACTCTAGCACAGTGCCATGTCCATGGCCACAACAAAATACCTGCTTGAAGCTGAGAGATAATGCCACTCTGGAGAGAGTTTAAAGGAACCAGGGTGATAATTGCAAGGTGTAGAACAGAATGATAGTGACTGCCACCTTCTGTACATGGCTGCTTTGTTGGGATGAAGCCTGGCCAGGTTCCATAGCTTCAGATGTTTCTAGTGGTTCATTTTCTGTAGATTCAAGAACAAATCATAATGGGTTGAAAAGAAGTATCAGGTCCAATTCAGACACAATGAACCATAGAGTCAGAGCCAGAAAACATAAAGGGTGCCTTTGCCTGGGGACAATCCAGTTGACCTATTTTTCTAGTTTCCCTTTGTTTCTGCAGTTGCCTGGAGGCATCTCAACAGATAGTCCTTCCAGTATAACAGGGTCCCTGAAAGAAAGAGATGACTCTGTGGGCCTGCTCAAGGTGTCTCTGGGCACTATGATAGAGGAACTTTTATTTTTATTTTATTTTATTTATTATATTTTATTATTTCTATTACAGTTGTCCCAATTTCCCCCCACTCTATGCTTCCCCCAAACCTGTTACTCTCCACCTCGCTGCCCAAACCCCCGACAATCCCCACCCTGTTGTCCATGTCCATGGATCATTTATACATGTTCCTTGATTAGACTCTCCCCTTCTTCTTTCCCTTCTCCCCCTCCCCCTTTCCCTCTGGTCACTGTCAGGCTGTTTTTTGTTTCCCTTCCTCTGGTTCTATTTTGCTTATTTGTTTGTTTCATTCATTAGGTTCCACTTATAGGTGAGACCATACAGTGTCTTTCACTGCCTGGTTTATTTCACTTAGCATAATACTCTCCAGTTCCATCCATGCTGTCTCAAAAGGCAGGAGCTCCTTCTTTCTTTCTGCTGCGTAGAATTCCATTGTGTAAATGTACCACAGTTTTTTTGATCCGGTCATTTACTGATGGGCACTTAGTCTGTTTCCAAAACTTGGCAATTGTAAATAATGTTTCTACGAACATAGGGGCACATGAGTTCTTTTGAATGGTGTTTCAGGATTCTTAGAATATAATCTCAGCAGTGGAATTTCTGGATCAAAATGAAGTTCCATTTTTATTTTTTGAGGAACTTTCGTCATGTTTTCCTTAGCGGCAGCACCAGTCTGCATTCCCACCAACAGAGCACTAGGGTTCCCTTTTCTCCACATCCTTGTCTGCATTTGTTGTTTGTTGATTTGTTAATGATGGCCATTCTGACCATTGTGAGGTGATTATCTCATTGTGGTTTTAAATTGTATCTGTCTGATGGCTAGTGATGGTGAATATCCTTTCATATGCCTATGGGCCCTCTGTAGGCATGTCCTCCTTGGAGAAGTGTCTGTTCAGGTCCTTTGACCATTTTTAAATTGGATTGTTTGTCTTCCTGGTATTGAGTCATATGAGTTCTTTATATTGAAGATTAAACCCTTGTCTAAGGTATCATTGGTAAAAATATTTTTCCATATGGTTGGTTCCATTTTTATTTAGATAATGTTTTCTTTAGCTGTGGAGAAGCTTTTTAGTTTGTTATAGTCCCAATTGTTTATTCTTTCCTTGTTTCCCTTGCCCTAGAAGATATATTGGTGAAAATGTTGCGGTGTGGGATATCTGAAGTTTTACTGCCTGCATTGTCCTCTAGGACTTTTGTGGTGCCATGGTTTATATTTAGGTCTTTTGTCCACCTTGAATTTATTTTTGTGTTTGGTGTAAGTTAGTGATCTGGTTTCATTTTTTTGCACTTACCTGTCCAGATCTCCCAAACTATTTATTGAAGAGGCTGTTTTTACTCCATTTTATGCTGCTGCCCCTTTTGTCAAATATTAATTGATCATGGAGACCTGGGTTTATTTCTGGGCTCTCTCTTCTGTTCCATTGATCTGTCTGTTCTTATGCCAGTACCGGGCTCTTTTGATTATAGTGGCTTTGTAGTATAGTTTGATATTAGGTATTGTGATCCCTCCTACTTGGTTCTTCTTTCTCAAGATTGCTGCAGCAATTAGGAGTGGTTTTTCAGTTCCATATAAATTTTTGAAATATATGTTGTAAATCTGTGATATATGTGGTTGGTTTTTTAATAGGGATTGTGTTTAATCTAGAGATTGGTTTGGGTAATTTGGACATTTTAATGATGTTAATTCTTTCAATACATGAAGAATTATGCTTCCATTTATTTGTATCTTCCTTAATTTCTTTCTTGAGTGTTCTGTAGTTTTCCAACTACAGGTCTTTTACCTCCTTGCCTAAGTTTATTCCTAGGTACTTTATTTTTTTTGTTGCTATAGCCCATGGGATTATATTTCCTTGTTTATGTTTCTGATATTTCACTGTTAGTGTACAAAAATGCCTTCAATTTCTGAATATTGATTTTGTATCCCACTATTTTGCCAAATTCACTTATTAGGTCGAGTAGTTTTTTGGTGGAATGTGTAGGGTTTTCTATGTATATTATCATGTCATCTGCAAATAATGACAATTTTACATTCTCCTTTTCAATTTGGACATATTTTATTTCTTTTTCTTGTCTGATTTCTGAGGCTCAAACTTCTAATACTATGTTGAATAAAAGTGGTGAAAGTAGACACCCTTGTCTTGTTCCTAATCTTAGGGGGGAAACTTTTAGTTTTTCCTTGTTGAGTATGACGTTGGTTGTAGGTTTCTCATAGATAGCCTTTATTATGTTGAGGTATTCTCCCTCCACTCCCACTTCATTGAGGGTTTTTATCATAAATGGGTGCTATACTTCATCAAATGCTTTTATAGCATCTATTGATATGATCGTGTAATTTTTGTCTTTCATTTTGTTTATGTGATGTATTATGTTTATTGTTCCTTGCATCCCTAAGATGAATTCCACTTAAATGTGGTGTATGATCTTTTTAATGTATTGCTGGATCCAGATTGTCAATATTTTTTTGAGGATTTTAGCATCAATGTTCATGAGTGACATTAGCCTGTAGTTTTCTTTCTTTGTTGTGTCTTCACCTGGTTTTGAAATTAGGATGCTACTGTCCTCATCCAAAAAATTCAGGAGTTTTCCTTCTTCTTGAATTTTTTGAAGTTGTTCAAGGAGGATAGGAGTTGACTCTTCCCTAAATGTTTGGTAAATTAACCCATGAAGCCACACAGTCCAGGGCTTTTGTGTGCTAGGAATTTTTATTACTGCTTCAATTTTACTAATTGTTATCAGTCTATTCAGGATATCTGTTTCTTCTTGATCCAGTTTTGGAAGATTACACATTTCTAGAAATATTTCTATTTTCACTCATATTATCAAATTTCTTGGCACATAGTTGTTTGTAGTAATTTCTTACAATCCTTTGTATTTCTGTGGTAATGGTTATAATTTTCTCTCTTTCATTTCTGATTTTATTTATTTGTGTCCAGGATCTTTTTTTCTTGATGAGTCTGGTTAAAAGCTTGTTGATTTTATCTTTTCAAAGAACTAGCTCCTGGATTTATTGATCCTTTGAATTGTTCTTTTAGTCTCTATGTCATTTAATTCTCCTCTGATCTTGACTATTTCCTTCTTTCTATTTGCTCCAGCCTTTGCTTGTTGTTTTTCTTCTAGTTCTTGCAGATGTAGGGTTAGGTTGTTTATTTTAGATTCTCCTATCTTTTTTAGAGAGGCCTGTATTGCTATGAACTTCCATCTCAGGATTGTCTTTGCTGTGTCCCATAGATTTTGGGTTGTTGTATGTTCATTTTCATTTGTTTCTTGAAACTTTTTGATTTCTTCCTTTATCTCATCATTAGCCCATTCATTATTCAACAGCATGTTATTCAGCCTCCATGTATTTGAAGATTTTTGAGGTTTTTTCCTTGAGATTGGTTTCTAATTTCAAGCCATTATGATTCAAGAAGATGCTTGATATGATTTCAATTTTTCTTGAATTTGTTGAGACTTGTTTTATGTCCTACCATGTGGTCTATCTTTGAAAATGTTTCATGTGTATTTGAAAAGAATGTATATTTAGCTTCTTTGGGGTGAACTGTTCTGTATATATCAATTAAGTCCCTTTGATCTAGAGTGTCATTCAGTGCCACAATATCCTTGTTGATTCTTTGCTCAGAAGATATATTCATTGTTGACAGTGGAGCGTTAAGATCACCTATGATGCCTGTGTTGCTGTCAATATCTCATTGGGGAGGATAATCTGCTTGACTTCATCTATCAATTCCAATATTAATCTTGTCCTGAAGTACTGTCACAGAAACACCCAGAACAACAATTTCCTAATGCCTAGGTATGTATGGACTAGTCAAATTGACATATTATATTCACCATCACAAAAGGCAAAGCAGGTGTAAGAGAGGTCATACAAGGACTTGTTGTTGCTGGAAATGTCCTCCACTGCTGCACACATGCAGCCCAGCCAGAGAGGTCTTTGAAAGGATATGAGAGGGAGAAAGGAGGACTCGCCCTGGATGCTGCCCCAGATGTCCATGTCTGAGAAAGAATGGATGGATGGTCTGGAAATCCAGAGGGGAAGACACTGGCTGTTTTGTGGCTTAGGGCCTTAGTCTGAGGAATTAAATATTTTTCTTTAAGAATTAAATTTTTAAAAAACTCTCTTGATGAAGAGCTATGCATTCTTTTCTTTCAAACAATGGGAAGTCACACTATATTTCCTTTTTTGACAGTGTTGCCAGAAAATATAGAATTAAATTCATTATAAACAAGTTACAACATCTATTTTTAACAATAATTGTCTCTTTCTTTCTGTATTTTAAAGTAATTTTTAATTTTCACATAAACATCTTACTATGCATTTCCCTCTCTCTTTTTTTATAGATACCATCACATTTTTTGAAGAAAATGGGGATATGGATTGCAAAAACTCAATATTTTTATGTTTATCTGCATGAAACCTGTGTTCTTGTTTGTATGTTTATCTGTGTCTGGAGGAGAAAACTTGGAAAGGCATGAGTATGAGCTGGGGTTTCCCCGGGTTTACGTTCTTCCTACTTGAGCAGCAGTTTCCTCATGTGTGAGGTCATGCATATGAAGTTAACAGAACTTAGATCTTTAATAAAGGAGCCAAACATCAGGCACTCTTCTCCCCATCAACTTTGTTCTTTATTAAACATAAATGGATTTTGCATGTTTTTCGTATGTTCTGGTCAAATTTTCCAAGCTCTCCATTTGTCTCCTTCTGAGCAACCCAGTAACATTGTCTCTCTTTTTGCAGAACAAAGGCATTGATGAGGCCCACAGAGTTCAGAGCACTCTTAACATTGTGCTGGACAACTGGAGTGCTGGAGGCCACTGGAGCCAGTGCCCACAAGAGGAGACTGCACTGTGCAGGGATGCCTGGGTCCTCAAGCTGCTCTGTATTGACCCTCAGCCCTATGAGCTTGGGTAAGTCTCCTGACATTGTGACAGCTGTGTGTCCTCATCTGTAAGTAAAGGGTTTGGAATAAATCCTTCTTCTGCACTCTTTACACCTTTAGCGTAATCTAAAATTCAGTGACATTTGGGCCAAGTAGCAAGAAACTGAGAATCAGAAAACTTCACTGCAAAAGAAATTTATGTAGAGATTCTGATTTAAGAAATCCACTCAAGGTTGGTGGCAAAAGCTATAAAACCAAAGCGATCATCATTTTTGGCAGGTGTACCCATCTGCCAGGCTCACCCATCTGCAGAGAAAACCCCTGTGCCTGGAGACACCAGGGTGCCCACGGATCAGAGCATTCCCTCCTCCACCACTCGGCTTTGGCCTGTCATCCGAACAGCACGTCTTTGCTTAACATTCTGACAGCTCTCAAAATGCAAATATCCCTAGGGTAAGATTGTGGCATCTTAGCAAAAATGAGCAATCTATTAAGTATAATAAAGACCAATGTGAAGGTGAGGGTGGAGGTGGAAGGTGGGCATAAGGGCCTGCCTCCAGACAAAGGAGAGTGACGAGAGTGGGACTGGGGAGTATAGAGGAGCAAATCCCTTCTCTTCCACCCCCTGCAATGTGTTACAAGGGAGAAGCACTGCCCCCATTAGACCTTCTTAGTTCTTGCTAGGCTCACAGGTACAAAGAAGCAGTTTTAAAGTAAATTATGTGTTTCTTCAACGAATGTGTGATCTTTGCAAGCGTAAATATTTTGTCAATTCATTTGGCAACAAATGGTTGCATGTTGAGCCAATTTGTTCCTCTTCTTGAAAGCAATTCTGGATTCAGACCAGTAGAGCTGCTCTTGAGAGAATATGATAATTGCGGTTTCTCCTGGTGAAAAAAATTCTCTTACTAAAGCATCGATACATGAATTGTAGAAAACACTGCTTTATTTTCATACCTGATGCCTTGTATTCATATTCATGTTTTTCTGTGCAAGTATTTTTTTCACTTTAAAAAGTGATAAAACAAGAGCTCCAGTATTCATATCATTCCTTCCTTGATATGAAGAAGCAGACACATGAAGAGAAAGCTGAAAACAAGAGAATCATATGATTATTCCAAATTACAGAGATTTAAAGATGAAGGTGCAATATTCTTCAATGGAGCTTTCTGAGAATGGGAATTGATTTTTTATCTTAAGACATATTTATGTTTTTTGAAAGCCTTAGTTTTTTAAAGAAGTTTTATTTTTTTTTGTACTTTTTCAACAAGTATTTATTATTAATTAATCCATGACTCAGGATCATAGGATGGGATGTACCCAGGTCCCCCTTCACCTTCCTGGGAGAAGGATGAAAGACAGAGGACAGATTGGGTGCAGTCAGTTCAGATCTTCCCAGGAAATGTGCCTTCTGCCCAGTAGTCATCCCAAGCTGACACTCAGGATATGGGAAAAAGGGACTTGTACACGTGTTGGTACCATTCGTACATGGAGACATCACCAACTTTAGTGGTCATTGCCTTATCACAGCAGTGGAAGTCCAGGTAGTTCTGCCAGGTAGTTCCTGGTCTGGTTCTGGTTGAGGAAGCCGATAGCAAAAGGGGGAGTCTAGTAGTTCTTGATTTTGATCTTGATGTCTTTTGCCATGCTGCTGACTCTTAACGACGCTCCTGAAGCTTCTTGCAGCTCAATGTGACCCTTGGCAAAGACCTAAACAGATTGTATCTTGATTTGAAATTTCTGAGGACAGTTTAGCCACAGTAATGCATACACATCTAAGTAGACAATTTTACCTGAGAATTAAGCAGATGGTTTTGCCCAGTCTGTGTCCCCTGCGTATGCCTGCACATGTTTGTGTGTGTATTTAGTATAATAGTTATGTCTAACGCCCTGCACCAAGATCAAAGATAGAGACCTACTACATGCTCTTCAAGAAACATCCAAAGAAACACATACTTCACGTTTCCTTCAGGTAAGTCCCTAATGTAATGGGAAAAAATGGTGTGCTTGGAAACCCGTCAAAGTAGGTTGTCCTTGCAGAGCAGTGACTTATTAGCTATAGGAAGTCATGAAATTATGGCATTCCTCCTTACTCACTGTCCTAACATATAGCATGATGGCCCCTAACAGAAAACATGGAAAGGTTAATGATTCCATCCTATAGTAGAAGTTTGGCATCAGTAAGGACAACCGGAATCCCATTGGGCAGTCAGTCTCCTAGAGGGCTTAGAAAAGATGGGAGAAAAGACAGTCCATTAAAAAAAATGTATTTATTGAATTTATTGGGGTGACATTGGTTAATAAAATTATATAGGTTTCAGGTGTATAATTTCATAATACATCATCTGTACATTGTACAGTATGTTCACCACCCCAGATCAAGTTTCCTTTTAGCACCATTTATCCACTCTTTACCCTCATCTGACTTTGAGACAGTACATTGTTTTTAGCTGCTAGCTTGATATCTGGATCTACCTGCTCCAAATAGGAGGAGAAGGAAGCTAAGAGCCACCTGGAGCCAAGTGGAGAAACAATACCGAAGACCACCTCTCACTCCTGCAGACAGATGAGGTGCCAAACAAGTCCTGATGTTCAGACAGAGTCGTATTTCACATGACATTTGGTTCAGAGCTACCTTATAGAAAGAGGACACTGAATTGTTAAAACTTTTGATATAATGTAAATCTAAGTTCAAACATTGACCAAATGTCTTAACCTCAATATCTTCTTTTTTAAAATGAGGATGGTGTCATATTTCTTTAAGGGTTTTTATAGGAATTAATTAAAACTCTGTATGTATACAAAAACATCCAGTACATTATGTTATTAATAAATGGTAATTATCATGGCACTGGAGATAAGGAACTGGCTATCTAGATGTAAAAAACATTTCCATACTCAGGGACTTTAAACATAATAGTTTATTATTGTTCAGATGCCCATGGGCAGACTGGCCTGACTCGTGCCTCTGTGATCAATTACGGGTTCGCTGGGGGGTGGCCAGTCCAGGTCATCTTATTCAGAGTGTTGGGGTGGAGGGCTTCTCTCCAGGTACCTCTCCTCTCTAGCAGGCTAGTCTGGGCTTGCTCTCGTGTCAGTGTTCTCCAGCTCCAAGCAAGAGAGAAAGTGCTCGTAGCTATTTGAAGCTCAGACCTACCACGACATCATATCCCCCACTTTCTATTGGCTGAAGCAAGTCAGCCTGATTCAAAGGAAGGGGAAATAGCCTTTTAATGTGAGGGCAGCCAAGTCACATGGCAAAGGTGATGGGCACAGAATGAAGAGAATGAAGACATTTTGAAATCAGTGCACCCCAGTCATTGATCATTATGCTCAACTCTCCTGAAATTCTACTTGCTGATAAGTAAATGTCTTTGTCTGGGGTTTATGAAAGAGTGGTTCTGGAATTTTGAATGTGCAGCTTGTTATCAGCTCAAAACTGGGGTGTCTCTCACTTTCGAATATGACATAGATATTCATATACAGTAATAGCATCAACTGATGTTTGACAATGGCTTCCAAACCAAAGTTAATGATATAAAAAAAAATGTCAGACAAAACGCGGAGATCTTCCCATAAAAATCACTTTATCACAAACCACCCATACATACAAGTGTGCTGGTTTGCTTTTTAAATATTATATTATTATTTTTCTGTTGTTTAGAGTGGCTATTTAGGGCGAGTGAGAAAATAGAATAGAGTACCATGATTTAGGTCAGAGTGGTAGTTTCTTCAAAGGTATATATGATTACCTTTTTATTAAATTATCTGCATTTTCCAGTTCAGTAAAGAATCAAATAATTACTGGAAACAATCCCACAATCAATCCTGACACAAAGTAAAAGGTGATTTTTACTTTGCAGCGATGTGGGTGCTACTTAACTGGCTACTCGGGAAGAAACGGCGTGGATGACGCGGATGCTGCTGGAACCACGGAGGAGTGTCTGGTGCGGGCTCTGCTCCGGCATCTAGCGCTGCTCTCAATAGCTCTCCCTCAGCTTGGAGCCTGCACTGAACTATTCTCACAACACATTTAAAATTGGGCTTTGTTTTTCAGGCCCTTAAAACGTGGAGACAATATTTTGACGAGGTTTTGGAGATCGGATTCTGAAACTTCAGAACCTGCAGACAATAGAGCGTACACAGAGGTCTCAAATATCTTTAGAAATAATTTACCTCTCTTGTCAGTGCTGACTGACAGCTCCAATCAATTCCTCCATTTTAAGCAGACTTACATTTCACATGCACTTGCTTTCCTCTCCTGAGCAGAGTGGAACATCTATTGTCAAATGCATAAAATAACATTAGAAATGCAAACTTGATGTAGCCAATGGTAATGTGTTATTTAAAACTTATGAACCCAAATGAAGGCTTATTTTGTCCAAATTGAAATTTATAGTTTCATTTTAGAGGGCTAACCTGAATATTGATGGGACTTAGGCATGCTATTATAAAATGGCAATGGAAAACAAAGCAGGTAAGCACCGGGCACCGAGGAGCGATTATGGAAATGCACGGGCCTTATATGAAAAATCGGATCCTGTTACCTGTACTGATGGCTACAAACTTAGAGGAGATTTTTTGCCGGAGGTGTACAGCTCAGGGTTTGCTAGTGTTTTATTTGCCTTTATATCATGTGACTCAAATGCCAAACAAACAAACAGACAAAAAGGAAATTATTGGTCACTGTCCTTCACATCTTCCAGATCATTCAAGAAATGATGAAAATAGAAGTATAATTTTTGAAATTTGATCTCCCCTTCTAGTAGATCAGCATGGGATTGGTAGCTTTGTCTGTCACCTAGGCAAAATTGTTGTAGTTTTACATTTTACTGCAGTTGAAATTCAAGTTAATTCAGCTATGGCACATTAAAGTTCAGAGATGCAAATCAAGGTGAATGAGCTGTCTTCAAGGCACATGTACTCCAGGCTGGGATGTGGCTCTGTGCGTATTTTAAAGTGTCATAGTGTAACATATGACATTTTTAAAAAATAAAACAAAGAAATAAAATTAAAATATAAAACAAAAATACATAATGAATAAATAAAAAAGAAAAATAAAAAAGTACGATCAATGAGGCAATAAATTACATATTCGCAAACTGAAAAAAAAGTAGGAAACATAAAAACATAATTAAATTAAATTTGACAGAATAATGATTTAAGAGTACCTGAGTATTTAAAACATCCTGACTCTTACTCTCTAAAGAAGCAGCCTGCCCATCACACTCTCTGCCACCTGGTCACCTGTAGTGTGTGGAAAGGATTCCCTGACATCACTGTTTGGGTGAGACACCATTTGTGATCTCGATTCTGCTTCTGAGCTTGTTCTGGAAGGTGTGATAACTCCTGGGTCAGCGTTTCCTTTGTGTGGTTTCTCATGTTTCTCAGGTTGACTTGGATTGTAGCCTGTTCTTGGCTTTGGCCAAGGGGATGCTAGATGATGCATCTCATTCTGGGATCAGTGACTCCCCACCCCATCCCTCCCACTGTCATGCTGTCATTCTGTGTGGGCCCAGTTAGCTGCAATATGGTTCCATGCTGGGGAGAGTAGCAGGATGCAATGTTGGACAGGCGTGAAGAGAGGAAAGAGTCTGATGGCGAGCCGGCCATGGCTCTGCGAATGCATTCTTTCCAAGCGATGGCGGCAGATTACCAGAACCAGAAGGAAAAGGGCAAACCCCAGCCTCAGGTTTCTTGTATGAAACAGCACGAGGTCAGAGATACAGCCTTGCAGCATCCGGCTAGTTTCTGCTGTCGGCTATGGTGGTTATAGCTGTTTTCATGTCCTAACCCTGACACATGGACAGCTTCCTGAATCCCTCCTGAGAGAAATTATTCTCATCAGGATGAAGTAACACAATAAAAGTGCAACCGGGTAGTCATGATTATCATCCCGTCCTGTCATGTGGGGTCCATGTGTCTGCCCACCAGAGTATCTGAGCCCAATTTTCTGTGTAGTGTTATGTCCGAGTTATAGAAAACATGCAAATGCAGTCATTAATGATCTTTGCTTAAGACTATAGCCAAATTGCCACAAAGACGTAAGAGAACTGACACATGCTTATTAAAAATCAAGACGCCTGTCTGTGCTGCAGGGGAGACACCACAGGGGCCTTGGTGATGTGTTGACCAGCTGTACTAGCCCCCATTCACTCACTTCTTCCTGGGGTGTTGGGTGGCCAGACCGGTCCCTCGCCCCAATGGCTTCTTTCTTCTCCCGTCAATTCACGTTCTTTGCTTTTCTCTGCTGAACCAAGCCCCACTGCTGCATGATGTAATAGCCTCTGATTTTCTCAGAACAGATCACATTATGTGAGGGGCCCAGAGTAGTTCAGGAGCCGCTAAGTCTCCCAGCTAGCCAGTGTCAGCCCTGAGATTTGTGTTTGGCCGGACCCTCTTTCACCACTTGAGGAGCACAAGATGTCAAATAACCACAGCACTGGATTCTGCTTCCTTCTGTCTCTTCTTTATGCGTAACAGTATCCACAGGGAAATTTTTTTCAAGATTTTCCTTTCTTCTCCACCATTTCATGGTACTTTTCTTTAGACCAGTTAATGTTTTCATGTGTGAAGACAACCTCGGGAATTTACAAATGTGATATAAGTTAGAACCCTCTGCACTCATTATAGCAAAATAAACACTATTTAAAAATAGCTACAGTGAAACACACACAAACACACATGCACGTGCACACAAACATACACACAGTTTAATCCCCAAAGTTTGCCATAATAGATCACTAACAGCTGTGTAGTTTCAGCAAGTTTCTTAACTTTGACATGCCATGATTTTTTTAAGCCATAAAATAGTGATAAAAATAGCACTTGACTGCACTGACTGTGCTGCGCACCAGAGGAAGAAAGGACATTGGCACACATCCTGTTTTGTGCTTGGAAACTGTTGGATGTCATTATTAAAAGTGTCAATATTTATATTAGCATTTTGTGAAATTTCCAGAACAAGTCACTAAACAACGAAAAATTGATGCACTCAGCGACAGATAGCACATGATTTCACTTATTCTGTGGAGTCTAATGAACAAAATAAACAACAAACAAGCTAGAAACAGCGTCATAGGTACAGAGACTAGACTGACAGCTATCAGAGGGAGGGGGCAAAGGGGCTGAGTGAAAAAGGTGAAGCAGATAAGAGAAAAACAGACACAGACAACGACAGTATGATGATTACCAGAGAGAGAGGGGTTCATGGAGGTAGAAGAGAGTAAAGGAGGGATAGATGGTGACGGGGGGATTGACTTTGGGTGGTGAACTCACAGTGCAATATGGAGAAGATGTGTTATAGATTGTACACTTGAAATCTGTGTAATTTTATTAACCAATGTCACCCCAATAAATGCAATGAAAATAAAAAAAACATTTTATTTAATGCAATGAACATTTTAGCCAGAATTTCAGCTTATTTTTAAGTTGGGAGTCATATAACTTCTTGGTCTTAGAATTTTTAAGAATGGATATAATGTTTTCCTTTGAGTCACTATCCCCCTACAGTCCCTTTCCATTAAAAAAGTACAGTTTCAACATCAAACGTATAAAATTTCATTAGAACAAGAGAATTAAAATAATTCCAGTAAGTTCTGTATTCTCAATTGTTCCATTATAACTATAAGTTCTGTTACAAATTCTTGCTCATCACTTTTCTACCTACATGAGTCATAAGAAATATTATTTGTGTTGGACTATAAAAATTGCCTTTATGTCAACAGTGGTCAAATAGTGACAATTTCATGTAAGTTAGCCTATATTTAATTTATAAAATTAATCACAGATCAACTTTTTTAAAAGCTTGATCATCTGAATGTCCAAAATTCATATTTTACAGAGTTTAAAAGTTAGTATGATCTGAATGAACTGCAAATAATCGCCCATATCTGCATCATCATGGAGTAGCTGCCTTGTTTAGAACCGAATGAAATATTTATGGTGGGCCAAATGAAGAAGCAATGTGATGGCAAATTCCTATATCTGGGGACATCACTGCCACTGTGGGCCCCAGTGAAATAGCTCTGGCCTAATTTCATCTGACTTTGGATGTGTGCAAATAACAGGGAAATGTGAACTGACTACAGACTGAGAAAATCAGCAAAGACAGAAAATCATTGCAAATCAGAACCTTATCAATATTTCACAAGGCCAAGACTAAACATCTTATTCCTTCAGAAACAGAGAGCTCTTTTCTGAAAACCTTGATATTGGGATTAAAAAGTTCACCACAACACTGTTAAATACCAAATATTTCATTGAGACCTCAGAATCCACTGTTTGTACATCACATGAAATTAAAATCAGCATGCCTAAAGTCAGAGTCCTGGGATAACAGCCATATTTTTATGATTGACTTTAATTGGTAACCCACACAGCCCTTGCATTAACCTTGCCTGTTATATGCTAAGAGAGATAGGTCGGAACCCATTCTTATTCTTTCTTGGTTGGGTGACCCTGACCTAGAACACGCCCAACAATGCTCTGATACCTTTCCCATCTTTTCTGATATCAGGAGGGAAACTGTTTTTTTCCTGGCCTACTTCTACGTTCTTTCTAACATCATTCCTGTGACAACTTGAAAGTTCAGGATTAAAGAAAAAAAATGTATCATTCACTTAAAAACAAAACACAAAATCAGAAAGAGGACTTTAAATTCCCAAATTTAAATCAAGACCCTAAACAGAGTGAATTTCCAATTTGATCAGCTTGTGGTTTTCACGAAGAAGTATACTCGACTACATAAAGCTTTGGAGGTATCATGCTTTGCTCTGTGATAAATTTCCCTTGGATGGAGGCAAATAAACCAAGAAAAATAAACCCAAACACACCAATTAAGGTTCAACTTAATACTTCACATAAACTGAGGGTACGTTGATAAATTTAGCCATTCACTGCATTTGGAAGGCTTATGTTTTGCTTTGTCATTTGAGTTTTTGCCTTAAGGAAGGAAAAAAACTGCCAATGTTTATGAAAGGAGGAAAATGTCTGAGAAAAGTCAGAAGTTTGTTAAAATGAAAATGTTCTGGGTAGAAAAGGGTGGTCAATTTAGAGCACTTAAAATGTAAAAAAAAAATCATAATTACCTATGAGACTGGATGTCTCTCTCTCTCTCTCTCTCACACACACACACATACACACACACGCACACACATACCCACCCACACACACACACACGTGCGCGCGCGTGCGCACGCGTAGCTTCATTTTCTCAGTCTCAGAGCACACTAGAATGTCCCCCAGTCTAAAAATATACCTATTGTCTCAAACACTACCTACTGGCCAATTGTTCTCTCATCACCTCTTCTTACTTAAGCCCTTCCCTCTATGTATTCAGGGTCCCTGTCTCCCCTTCCTCAGCTCAGTTCATTCCTGAACTCCACTGAGCCCACCACTCAACTGGAATGGCTCAGCCAGAGGGTACTGCCTTCTCTTCCTCAAATTTAAAGGTCACATTTGGTTCTCATCTTACTAACCACCCCACTTGTATTTCAGGCCTTTTCTCATCCTTTCCTTTCTGAACTGCTCAACCCCATAGTCTCCATGTGCCCACAGTTCTTACCCTTCTGCACACCATATGTCTGGTACCTGTGGGCTTCCTGACTTCCATCTGCATGTGTCCTCACACTTTCTGCTTTCCCTATGGCACACACTCCACAACCCACGTTCATGGTTCCTCTCATCACACAGAGGCTCATGATTTATCAGTCTGTATCTTTAGCCCCATCTGCTCTCTGTAGTTGTATATCTATATATATAATGGTCAGCATAGTAGACATTGATTTCATTAGCAAAATATTTCCAAGTTTTTGCACCCATTCCTGTGCCCAGGACCTATTAAAACTTGCAGAGTCCCAAATAAAAATACATGACACCTTGTTAAAAATATTAAGAATTTCAAGGTGGCAATAATAGGGTTCTGAGCATGTGCCGAGGTCAGACACAGTTCCTGGCCTTTGTACTCGAGCAACCTTTGATTTGGGTCCAAGCAGCTGAAGAAGCAGCTAAGTCGTCCCTGTTGGAAGCCCACATCACAGTACCTATTACTGAATATGCAAACCTTACACTCTCCCAGTGCTTGAAAATAATGCAGAGGCCACTACCATACAAAGCAATACCAGCTCCCTCAAGACCTACACTCGTCTCTTCTTTACAGACCAGTAATAAGGTCTGAGTCAATGCATCTTGGCCTGGGGACTGCTTGGCCTGCAAAGGAGGTGCAGGACCCAGAGACTGTGTACCAGTAGGATCTAGTCAAGCAGGTATGGCACTATGTCCTCAGGATCTTGACCTCAGGTTCATAGAAAATGTACAGTTTTTATATATAAGAATCATTTTATTACACAGGACTTAACACTCTGGCTAAGGCCCTGAGAGGTGGGGCTAGGACAATGCTATGCTGACTCTTGGGAGAAAGCAGTGGCTCATGTGTTAGCAAAGTAGAAATGCTAGAGTTGCCATGGAGAATGGTGTACAGAGGGAGAAAGCACAAAGCTCTGAGAAGTGGGCTAGCTAGAACTATGTGCCACGGAGAGTGTGCAATGGATTTCATTACTGAAAAGTGAAGGAATAAACCTATGCGAAAGGCACTGGTAATGTTACAAGGTTCAGTGGTGTCTGTTGATTGAAGGCTAGATCAGACCATAGGAGATATTGTCATAGAACTGGACCTGCTGCTGTGGTGTGGTTGGGAGAATCTTGAAATGAGAAGCCAGATGATAACATCTAATCAACCAAAGCAAGGAGGGTATATTTATTGTAGTAAGTGACAGTCTAGGACCTGCATTAGAGAAACTTAACTCATAGAGTGTGATGGAGATGGTTAGTGGAATAGAAACTTCAGGAGCTAAGAAACTGGGCAGTTAATAAAGATAATGCTCAATCTCTCTAACCAAAAGAAATGAAGATGGAAGGCCAGGGAGCCATGCCACTCCAACAGAGAGTCAATGATACCTAGACCTGTCTTCAGAAGTAAGCCAGCTTCATAGCTCCAACCCACTGACTGAGGAAAAGGCCAGGTTCCCATGAGGAGGAATAAAACATTGAGTCTGTGGCCCTGGGGCATCAAAGACTGAAATCAGAAAAGCCCCACTTACTGTTACTCTTGGGGAATCACCTCAGGGTTGGTTCTTCTCTTCCCTGTCCTCCATACCTTGAAGTTCTAGAGGTCTAGAGGCCATAGTTTCCAAAGGTGAACACTTCTCACCAGGTACACAGAAAGAATTCCACGGGATCTTAAGTGATGGCTGCCTCTTCCATCACTTCAGATTACTCATGTTGATGAGCCAGTAGGAAAAAAAAGGCCCATCATCCTGGAAGGCAGAAGTGATGCTCTTTTATAACAGGGGCTGGGGAAAAGGTGAGGCACAGATATAATCCACTGGTATATCTGCTGGTGCTCTCTGGCTATCTTATTGTTGACAAGTGGACAAGTATAACAGCTATAGCTTAAGATGGGCAGGTGACCAGCAGAGGAATTGTTAAAGGTGAGGGGAATCTAGAATAAATAGTTCAAGGACAGTGATGTAGACCACCTGCAGCCTTGAGGCCAGCTGCAGCAGCAGAGGCTGTAGTCCACCCAACCAACCTTCCTCTTGTAAGTTCCCCCAGATGCATGAGCAGCCAGAATCATAGAGCTACCATTTCCAACGGGATGAACTCACTATAAAAGCAAGTGGACACAAGTAGTACAAAGAGTAGACTATAGTGGATGCCAGGGTCTGATGCCCAAAATTCTCAACAGGGCCAAAACTTCCATTCCCTTAAGATTGTTGTTGTTCGGTGATGACTTAGCTGATTCCCTCTCCAGGAACTGTGCTCAGCCAAGAGATGCTGCCCAGAACAAAGTTTGTATTCCTCCCTGGGACAGTGTACAAACCGTGACAGGTCATGAAGGAATTCAAAATCCTGGCCCACTTCCCCAACTGGGATGACTTTGAAGAACCATCCCAGTGTCACGCTCCCCAAGAATCCATCAAGGCCTTTACTAAATTTGTTTTGTATCTTAACTTCTCTGCTCAATTCTACCTCCCTCACCCGATGCAATTGTTGTTATCCAGAGCTTTCCCAAGTACACAGATTGAATTCACATCTCAGTCCTACAAAATGTTTCCCTAGAGCCTGACCTTTGACATTCATTTTTATTTCTTCTACCAAATAGTACATTCATGTCCCAGCACAGATAAGCAGGAAATTATGGGTCCTGCTCTGGAAGGAGATAGGTTATTAACCAAAAGAATTTCTCTAATTTATTTGAGCAAGACATGGGAGGCCCTGCAAAGATGGATGTTGAGGGTATTTGATAGATGAAGGTGGTTGGAATGTAAATCTAGTCAGGGTAGGGTTTACTGACATGGGCACAGCCCTTGTTACTAGGAGTTTAAAAATCTTGACTAAGATACTGAGAAGAATCTTAATTTATTTGCTGTCCAAATATATCTATCTTCTTAATGTCTGAGTACCTAAATGAGCTGGAATGAATGAAGCAGAGAAGCTAAAATTGCTCTGACAGACTGTTGAGCCAAAGGACAGAATGCTCAAGGGTGTGTGACCGGAAGATGGGTTTACTGTATGGGAACAAACACAGGTCACAAGCCTGAGGACTCCTCTTACCTAGAAAATGCCTGTGTTTGAGAAGCTCCATGGTGGCTTTATACATAGTTCTGGGTTGCCCATAGGAGATGCTGACACAGAATGGGGATCTCGAGTACCAATGAGAATGATAGTATTCTCCAATAGCAAAATTTAACCATCACTGACAAGGTAGACATCATTCTGAAATAGACAGCAAGGCATGGTGGTAAGCAAGATGCCTTGACCTAGAAGTGTCAGGAAAGATGCTAATAAAATATAGGAAAATAGAGGATTTCTAGTGGTGAGAAGTATGGACAGCCAATCAGGGTATTATCTGAATTGTATGAGAGAGACGTGGGGAGAGAGAGAGAGAGAGAGAGAGAGAGAGAGATTAAGTGCTGGTGGCAGCCCTACATTAAGCCTGTTCAGAGATGGTCCAATGCATTCAGGGACCTGCTCTGTTCTCCTTCCCTGGTGTCCAATGCATTTGGGCCAGAGCTCCATTATTCTCCTGGATCCTGTCTAGTTCACCATGACTGAGTAGTCATGATGGCATTTTGGTTATCCTGGCATTAAGGAGCACCTACTATGTGCTTGACTTCTGTTATACCACTTAATAAAATCCTCATCGTAACCTTCTGAAAAAGACATAGTTATCTTTTTACAAATGACATGTGACATCCAAGGTCAACATTGTTAAATGGAAGACCTGGCATCTACGCTGTCCTAACACATGACTCTGAATTGAGGTTTTCAGTCAATGCGGGTTTCTATTGGTTTAAAATTGATTTCGAAGACTACATTTTGCTTATTTATTTCAGATTCATTGTTCTACTTGCAAATACTTAAAAATTACAGCATCTTTTTAGCAAATGTAATGACATGTATGTTTCATCTTCTATTTTCCCTGTATGTTATATGTATGTTATGTCACATTTCTCCTGTATAAAAAAAGATTCTAATCTTTTCCACCTATTTTTAAATTATCCCAAAGAAATACAATGAAATATATTTTCTTTAAAATTGAAATTAATGATATTTCATTTTTATTTACTTTTAACTAATAGAGTTAAAAATGGGAGCTTGGGGAATAAAACATTTCAGCTGAGAGATTAGCAGAGGAAATATGCCCTAAAGAGATGCCTTGTTAGGGATATTTCCATGTTTTGTCCAGCTTATTCTTCTGAACTGCTCCCTGTAAAATGTGCTGTCAAAGGTTAGAAACGGCCCCTTTACAAAACAAAAGAACAAAACTCTGAGTCCACAGGTAATAGGAAGCAATCACATCTGCGTTGCCTCTGCAACTCAATCTGTTTTTTCCTAAATCTCTGCTCCCTTTGGAGCCCTCCCAGTGTTTCATGTTAATTCATTCAGCACATCCTGCCTGCATTCCCTCATAAATACAGACCTCAGATGGGCGCTCTTAATAACACCCTTGATAGTTTTGTATCCCGCGTTGGTGAGAAGTGGATCCGTGTCTGGGTGCAAAACTTTAGAGAATCGTACCTCGAGACTGAGGGGGCTGATTGTGAGCATGGCTATTTCTGGGTTATCTTTCAAAGCTTTCTTTTTACAAAGTGAATATATAAATAAACCAGGCAAATAAAATCAGCCAGCAGGCAAAGGGAGAGAAAACCATAGTGGTGTTGAGTTCTGTAATCACAGCAGGGCCACTCGGGTCCGTGGCTAATGTAAGGGTTATGGCATAGCATAATCCCTTCGCTGAACGCCTTTACTGCAGCCATGATGACTAAATTTCTAGTGTCTTATCACACTGTCACAGGCTGGAGCCAGGAGAAGGGGCTCTGAAGAAAACACAGCATGAAAACGAGAAAGACGATGATCAGATTACCAGCCCCTGGATCTGTGAGCCCTCCCAATCTGACCAGAGCAGGCCTGATTCCAGACCCACAGGGGTCATAAATCCCCAACCTCACCCCTTCATCCCAGTGTACCACTAATTTTAAAGAATCCTGACCTCTTTCCAATCAACATAATGTTTTCTCTTTTTTCCTCCTTGTTTGTCTCTTATAATTCCTGTAGTAAGAGAGTGCAACATTTCTGGAACTTCGTGAGTGGGGAAATCTGATGGATTGATGATGGCAGGTGAGTAAGCCCTTCCTAAAAGATTGAATGCTCGAAGAGGTGGAGACGTGGAAACTAAAACTCTACCCCCTTTCAAGAAATGTGTGTCTCACACAAGGATTTGTTTGTTTGTTTTATACAGGTGGGATTTTTAAGACGCAGACCATCCTCTCATTGTTTCCAAGAGCCCAAATCCTCACAGTCACCCAAAGACCTGGCCCAGGTATGTGCTCAATCTCTCTCTGCTTCTCGGAGAGCTTGCATGTTTGGCATTTTGAAGGAGAAGGATTTATTTGGCTTATGGAAGGGGGGGGGGA
>VMDR010011529.1:0-28278 GCA_007922815.1 Macrotus californicus | reverse complement strand
TCCTTTGCCAAAGTAGGGAAGTTCTCCTTCACTATTTGTTCAAAGAAGTTTTTAATTTCTTTCTCTTCCTCTTCTCCTTCTGGCACCCCTATGATTCGGATATTGGAATGTTTAGAGACATCCTGGAGGTTCCTAAGCCTCTCCTTGTTTTTTTGAATTCTTGTTTCTTCATTGCGTTGTGCTTGAATGTTTCTTTCTTCCTTCTGGTCCACACCATTGATTTGAGTCCTGGTTTCCTTCCCATCACTGTTGGTTCCCTGTACATTTTCCTTTATTTCACTTAGCATAGCCTTCATTTTTTTCATCTAATTTGCAACCGTACTCAACCAAGTCCTGATTACCAGTGTTTTGAACTGTGCATCTGACAGGCTGGCTATCTCTTGGTCACTTAGTTGTATTTTTTCTGGAGCTTTGGTCTGTTCTTTCATTTGGGCCTTTTTTTTTTTTTTTTTGGTCTCAGCTCAACCCTCTTCTCTGTGTTGTGACACTGTATGTGGGGGAGGGGTCCCAGAGGGAATAATAGCGGTTGCTCCACTCTCTGCCAATTTTCAGTCACTTCCCTTGCTGCCCACAAGCAAATTGGACCCTTCTGGTGCTAATTCCCAGATGGGTGGGTTTGTGTACATTCTAGGACCCGGTGGGTCTCTCCAGTGACCTCCCCATGAGGCTGGGAGTTTCTCCCACTGCCTCCTCAACTCCACAGGTGTTTTCAGTCAGAGGCTTGAGGCTTTAGTTCTCTGCTCTGGAACCCTGGGTTGTGCGATCTGTCTCACTCCCCAATTGTTCCTCCTGGTTTAACTGCACGTGAATGTGGGACCACCTGCTCCGCCAGTCACTGCCTCACCACATCCTCCAGCCGCAGCCTTGCCATGAGTCCATCTCTGCCCCTCCTACCGGTCTGGATGAGTGTTTCTTTTTTAACTCATTGGCTGTCAGACTTCCATACAGTTCGATTTTTTGTCAGTTCTGGTCATTTTCTGTTTTTAAATTTGTTGTTTTCCTTCTTTTGGTTGTTCGAGGAGGCACAGTGTGTCCACCTACACCTCCATTTTGGCCAGAAGTCCCAATTTGTACTTTTTAATCCCTGCACCTTTTTCCCCATTCCCCCCTTCCTCCTCCCAATTGGTAACCTTCCAAATGATCTTCATATCAATGATTCTGTTTCTGTTTTGCTTGTTTGCTTAGTTTTTTAGATTCAATTGTTGATAGTTGTGAATTTATTGCCATTTTACTGTTCAGAGTTTTGATCTTCTTTTTCTTAAATAAGTTCCTTTAACATTTCATACAATAATGGCTTAGTGATGACAAACTCCCTTAGTTTTATCTTGTGTGGGAAACACTTTATCTGCCCTTCCATTCTAAATGATATCTTCGCTGGATAGAGTAATCTAGGTTGTAAGTCATTGCTTTTCATCACTTTAAATACTTCTTGCCAGTCCCTTCTAGCCTGCAATTTATTTTGAGAAATCAGCTGACAGTCATACAGGAACTCCTTTGTAGTTTACTATCTGCTTTTCTCTTGCTGCTTTTAAGATTGTCTCTTTATCTTTAACCTTTGGCATTTTAATTATGATATGTTTTGGTGTGCTTCTGTTTGTGTTCTTCTTGTTTGGAACTCTCTGAACTTTGTGGACTTGAATGTCTATTCTTTACCAAATTAGGGAAGTTTTCTTTCATCATTTTTTTCAAATGAGTTTTCAATTTCTTGCTTTTTCTCTTCTCCTTCTGGAACCCTATGACTCATATGTTGGTACATTTGAAGTTGTCCCAGAGGCTCCTTAGCCTATCACCATTTGGGGGGGAGGGTGCTTCTTTTCTCTTCTTGCTGTTCTGATTGACTGCTTTTTTCTTCCTTATGTTCCAAATCATTGATATGATTCTCAGCTTCTTCCACTCCACTGCTGATGCCCTGTAAATTTTTATTTATTTCACTTAGTGTATTCTGCCTAGGTCTTTTTATTTTGTTGAAATACCCAGTGAGTTCCTTGAGCATCCTAATAATCAGTGTTTTGAACTCACTCTGCATCTGACAGATTGCTTATCTCCATTTTCTTTAGTTCTTTTTCTGGAGTTTCATTTTGTGTTTTCATTTGAACCATATTTCTTTGTCTCCCCATTTTGGCAGCCTCCCTGTGTTTGTTTCTATGTATTAGGTAGAGTTGCTTTGACCATCTGTCTTAATAGTGTGGCCTAATGTAGAAAAGCACACAGTGAGTTGGATGGGGCAGAGCCTTAGGTAATCGCCAGGCGGAGGCAACCCATGTGAACCAGGTCGATGGAGTCTCAGATATGGTTCCCCTGCTTTGTGTCTCTGTGTGGGGAATGGCTCAGAAAAAGAAAAAAAATGGCTTCTGCCTGGCCTCTGGAGTTTTGTCTGGGAGGAAGTTGTTCCCTGGCACTCATCCTGATGCCAGACACTGCAGTTTCTCCCCATATGCCACTGATGCCCTTCAAGCTGCTCTTCCAATGCTGGAGCCCAGAACGAGTGAATCTGAGTAAGTTCTAAGTCTGTTTTTAGCCTTTTAAGATGAGACACCTGAGAATCCAGCAGTTTCTTCTGCCATCCCAACTCCCACTGATTTTTATAGCCAGAAGTTATGGGGACTTATCTTCCTGATACTGGAACCCTGGGCTGTGTGGTCTGGTTGGAAACTTTGCTTCTGAGATATCCCTTCTGATTTTTGTCCACTGCAGGTGGATGTGGGACCAGCCAGCAAGTTCCATGTCTTTGGGTCTCTGCCCCTCCTACACGTCTAAATGAATGTGACTTCCTTAATTCTTTGGTTGTTGGACTTCCATACAGCTTGATTTTCTGACAGTTCTGGGTTATAGTTGTTTTGTAGTTTAGTTTTAACTTTTGTGTGGTTGTGTGAGGAGGTGAGCCATATTTAGCTACACCTGAATCTTGAGCAGAAGTCAGATCTTTAAAAATCTTGATGTGTGTGTGTTTACACAAGGGCAAAGGAACACATTGAAGGCATGACAGGGCTCCAAGCTAGAGCCCAAATGACCTCCAACATCAGAACTTTTAAGATGCTCTTTAGTCCTTGGCTGCAATGTTTGAACCACTGGACACAGTTCAATCTCAGCTCACACCATTCACTGGAGTTCTTCTGTACTGATCCAGACATTAATAGAGCAGGTTGAGGACCAGAAACCTGATCCAGTGGTTCTCAAGACCACAGGTCATAAGAATCACCTGGGGTGGGGGGGCCTTTATAAAAATAAACATCCAGGACTTACCCTAGACCTATCTGCATATAGGGTCCAGGGAATTTTTTTAAACTCCCAGGAGATTCTGGGGTCAGGTTTGGGAACCACTGATTATAGAGATGTTACATGTCTTGCTCCAGCAAATAATGATCACAAACAAGAAAGCCAGGACTAAAACTCAGGTCCACAGAGTCTCCATTCAACATTGCTTATGAAGAAATTATTAATTATTAAAACTCTTGGTAATTAAAATTAAGTATCTCCTCACAGGGTTCTAGAATGTACACAAGTCCACATTCCTGGAAATCAGCACCAGGAGGGTCCAATTTGCTTGTGGGTAGAAGAGGACATGACTGAAATCCGGCCAAGAGCCGAGCAAGTGCCATTATTCCCTCTCTGACCCCTCCCCCACATCCAGTGCCACAACGCAGCAGCTACATGGGTTGTCCAACCTTAGTGAATACCTAAGGTTCCGCCCCTTATAACATAATAGGTGTGCCAAGACAAAAAAAATATAGCCCAAATGAAAGAACAGATAAAAACCCCAAAAATAGAACTAAGTGATGAAGAGATAGCCAACCTACCAGATGCAGAGTTCAAAACACTGGTAATATGGTTGCTTACAGAAGTGGTTAAGTATGGTCACAAAATAGAGGAAGAAGTGAAGGCTATGCAAAGTGAAATAAAGAAAAAAATACAGGGAACCAACAGTGAAGGGAATGAGACCAGGACTCAAATCAATGATTTGGAACAGAAGGAAGAAATAAACATTCAATCAGAACAGAATGAAGAAACAAGAATTCAAAAAAGTGAGGAGAGGCTTAGGAACCTCTGGGACAATTTTAACCATTCCAACATCCGAATCATAGGGTTGCCAGAAGGAGTAGATGAAGAACAAGAAACTGAAAACTTATTTGAAAAAATAATGGAGAACTTCCTCAATCTGGCAAAGGAAATAGACTTCCAGGAAGTCCAGCAAGCTCACAGAGTCCCAAGGAAGTTGGACCCAAGGATGCACACACCAAGGCACATCATAATTACATTAGCCAAGATTAAAGATAAGGAGGGAATCTTAAAAGCAGCGAGAGGAAAGAAGACAGTTACCTACAAAGGAGTGCCCATAAGACTATCAGCTGATTTCTCAAAAGAAACCTTGCAGGCAAGAAATGACTGGAAAAAAGTATTCCAAGTCATGAAAGGCAAGTCATGAAAGGCATCCAAGAATATTCTATCCAGCAAAGCTATCATTTAGAATGGAAGAGCAGATAAAGTGCTTCCCAAATAAGGTCAAGTTAAAGGAGTTCATCATCACCAAGCCCTTATTATATGAAATGTTAAAGGGACTTATCTCAGAAAAACAAGATAAAAAATATGAACAGTAAAATGGAAACAAACTCACAACTATCAACAACTGAACCTGAAACAAAAACAAAAACTAAGCAAACAACTAGAACAGGAACAGAATCACAGAAATGGAGATCGCATGGAGGGTCATCAGTGGAGAGGGGGACAGGGGTGAATGGGGGAAAAGGTACAGGGAATAAGAAGCATAAATGGTAGGTAGAAGATAGACAGGGGGAGGTTAAGAATAGTATAGGAAATGGAGAAGCCAAAGAACTTATATGTATGACCCGTGGACATGAACTAAGGTGGGGAATGCTGGTGGGAGTAGGGGTGCAGGGTAGAGAGGAATAAAGGGGAGAAAATAATGGAACTACTGTAATAGCATAATCAATAAAATATATTTAAAAATAAAAATTAATAAATGAAATAAAATTCACTCTCTGAAGCTGAATAGAAACATCCACATTTATGTTTTAGCTTTCACAAGAAATTGAAAGCACATTTTTCTATTGCAACAGGACCTCCTCACATCTAAAAATAAACTTGAGCTGCAAAATGAAATTTTTTCAGTGATTTGTAAGGAAAACTTTCCTAAGTGCACGAATCAATCACTAAAATCAAGGGTAACGAAGGAAGATAGTGGAACCTCCTTTTAAAATATTTTAGAAATATTTCTCCAAGAGAATTGATACATGGAGGCACCTACTACTTGCCGGTCACTGTGGTTGTGTCTTTAAGAGAACCAAAGAAAGTATACGACCTGGCTTCAAAGAGCATATTGCCTTGGTGAGGTGGAGACTAGTGACAGGAAGCCATCAGGGGTCTGCAAGGCCAAGACTGAACACCGTAGCCCTGTGGAACACCTCACAAAAGAAGCACATCTCAAAAGACTGACCCTGACATTTCTCAATCTCATCCAGCCCTAGGAGCAGGAAATCATTCAAAATTTGTCTTTCTTATAACCTTGTACTTCACTGTTTCTTTGTGTTAATTAGTACTGGAGGTTTTTTGTTGTTTCTTTTCTCTTACTGGTGGAGTTTTTTCCTGGTTGGTTTGGGGTTTGTCTCTTACCCAAGTTATCCTTTGCTCCATCAGAAATAAAGTCTTTGGCACACAGTTACAAAGTCCATGGCCATTCTATAAATTCTTGGTGCCTAAGTGATTCCTGGTGGCCTTGACGGTGACAATGTCACTCTGGTGTCTGAGCCCAGTGTGGTTATAGAATGTGCCCCCTCTGCTGATTCCCTCTAAAACCGAAAATTGGTCTTGAGACAACATTGTGGTCTCACATGCACTTCTCACATCCCAGAATATGACCTCTGCACAATAGTAACAATTTTCTGGCTAAAAAGCTACTTGATTAAAAAAAAAACTTAACATTTATACAATGGAATTCTACGCAGCAGAGAGAAAGAAGGAGCTCCTATCCTTTGCAACAGCATGGATGGAACTAGAGAGCATTATGCTAAATGAAATAAGCCAGGTGGTGAGGGACAAATACCATATGATCTCACCTTTAACAGGAACCTAATCAACAAAACGAACAAGCAAGCAAAATATAACCAGAGACACTGAAACTGAGAACAGGTGGACAGTGACCAAAGGGGAGAGGGGAGGGGATAATGGGGGAAAAGGGTGAAAGGTTTACAGGAACAATTATAAAGGACACATGGACAATAATGAGGGGGTGGTGGAAACAGGGGGAGGAGGTGGGGAGAGCTGGGGTGGTGGGGAGGGGTGGGGGGAAAAGGCAGAAAACTGTACTTGAAAACAATTTAAAAAATGTTTAAAAAAAAACCTCCCACATTCATTTAAGTTAATTATCTTAAGGCAAATCTACTTCATGTGGCTCTTTGGAGAGATAGGCATGTCACAAAGGGAAAATCTGAATGTGTTTTTATTTTTATGTTTAGCTTAGCGATGAGAAGACCAGCAGAGTTTAGTCAATTTCCCCAGATATGCCTTCTGACCAGCAGGAAAGGACTGACCCCCTGAGGCATGTTGAAGGAGTGGTATTGCCAGAATTAGAAAACAAAAATATCTGATTAAATTTGCATCTCAATTAAATAATGAATACTTATATTTAGTATACGTATGCCCCATGCAATATTTGAAACATACAAAAATTATTTATTGTTTAGCTGAAAAAATGCAATTCTAATGGGAGCCTTGTGCAGCCCTCAGAGGGAGGAAAAAGAGACTGGGGTGAGGAGATATGTCAGTCCAGAGTGTGAGAAGGTTCTTGGATGAATATTTCTCAAAGGGGGCAGTGGCTGGAAGCTGGTGGCAGTACCCTGATTCCCAGCTGCTGGAGCAGGTTAGTTAAGACATCCTGTGCTTCAGCAGCCAGTGGCTTTATTTCCTAAGGTCATACTTTGGCAGCCACAATAAAATCCCCTATAAATATACCAAGCATTTCCTCCTGCCTCTCCCACTTCTCCCCCAGCTCCCTGATGCACTCTGGGAGCAGGGTTGAGCCTGTGTGGCAGGACCACAGGCAGAACTTGAGGACCCACACGCACCACTCACCGCTCAGGGAAACTCCCCAGTAAGATTTGCAGCCAAGAGGCTGCCAATTGTCCCTTGAAAGCAGTTTCTTATTTCCTTTCCTTGCTTTTTATTTCCTCACGTTTCTCGCAGTGTTTTGAACTCTTGACCTGGGCTACGGCAAGATCCAGTCCTGTATACCTTTCTGAACCAACAAGAGCCAAGTCGCTCTGGTGTGATGGAGACCAGGAACTCAGACTGTATTCCTTCCCTTTCCCCCCCATTTACTTCCACTGTGAATTTGCGTGAGTTTGAAGTGCTGACCCAGGATGGATATGCTCATAGAGTCAGATCACCTTCCTGCATACTGAGTTAAGATGCTCAGATACCCCAGACAATTATTAAAAGTATGTCCGAGAGAGAGCGCTGACCAAGATAACGAAGTGATTGTGTTTGGCTCCTGACTCACGTGGAACACTGACCCTGCATGGACGAGGTCATTCTTCTCATGCACCCCAGACCGAACCCAGCATCTCACAAGGGACAGATCAGGCATGAAAACTGAAGGAGCTGAACACAGTACTATTAACATCACTGGGAAAAGATCAAACTTTACTTCCTTTATAAACTCTGGTCGTCGGAAACAATGCCCGCACCCCACCACTATGAGACTGAAGCTCAACTTTGTGAATGAGGTGGACCTTGTCTCTGAGGGACAGTCTTCCATTCCACCACTCCCCTCCCCCACACAGCTCTTAGAACACCTCAGCTCACCCTGGAAATGGGGGATAAATATATATTTATTGGGGTATGGAGGGGAGAGAATCCTGTAAACTTCTCTCATTCAGATTGTGACTATCTAACTCAAGTGACTATCATTTTCCCCTCCCCTGGTTTCCTTTCAAAGGCACTTGATGCGACAAATCAATGACCTCTGAACTGACAGTGGCATCGAGACTGGCACTGGGGTGCCAACGTGTAAATAACAAAAGCAGCAAGCCGCCTGGTTGACAGGCTGCTCACTGGCAGGGAACAGGGTTGAAGTCTCAGCGTTGGGACAGCTGCAAGCCCACAACTTCAGAGTCTGGAGGGCTCTCAGGTGTTGCTGTCTAAGATTAAAAGCAAAAGTCATTTAAAAATTAAGATAATAGAATAAATAAAAAACCAGAATACAGACAAGTTTTTTCAATACCCTATTAAAAGAAAAATAGTAATTTTCTAAAAAGAACCAATCTTATTACCCAAAATGGGTCACAAAGAATGAACTCTGCAGGAAGCTAACCTTTTGGGGAGCTGTATCCACAGGAGAAAACAGGCCTATACTTGCCCCCAAGACCCTGTGAGCCTCCGGGGGGGGGGGGCCTCACCTGCTCTGAGAGCAGCACCGACTACTCCGGCGGCGGCCACAGTTGTGAAGTGCCCCAGGCAAGGCCACCACCACAGCACATGTGCTATGACTGAAAGCAGGCTGTCCTCTCTGCAGGATGTTCCTACCCCAGTCTCAGGGTTTCTTCTGCATGAGGCAATGAGGAAACAGTGTAGAAATATGCCTGGCTGGGGATTTGTTTTTGTTCTTTCTTTCTTACTCCAGCTCCAGGCGTAGTCATAGGCAGGCACGACAAGTGGACACAGGTGTGTGGGGACTGCCCCTTGTGTGGGAGAGGAATCTGGGAGAGAAAAAGGAGAGTGGGCAGAGGCACCGGCTAGGCCAGATGTGAGGCCGGAAGGGGACCTTCCTCTTCCCATTGTCACCTGGGCCCTCCTCCTTCCCTTCCCTGTACTTGCACCCTCACATTCCCACCTCTGAGCTAGCTGCTGGATGCTCCTTACCCAGGACTCTGCAGCAGGGAACCTTTCAAGGGACCAAGAGCAATAGACACCAGGCCCTGACTCAGCCCCTCTTTCTGCCTTTCTCACACCATTCACAGGGGAAGGGGGCGTGCAAAGGAATAGACACAAATCTGAATAACTAATTTTAAGAAATAAAAGTTTTGCCATCTCTCCCACCTTTCCTTCTAACTCTTAAAGCACTTAGAGACTACACCATTTTGTGTTAAATTCTTTTCTATGTTGGGTCACTTACTGTTTATTCATTAATTTTCCCCTCCAAGTATACCTTCCTTAAGGTCAGAGATTGACACAATTTTAGTACCATTTCTCCCCACCACTTCCTATGTCTAGTACATTTTTTATTTAATTAAGTGTATTAATTTTGAGTGTATTAGAATGAGCTAGAAATATGACAGCTTGTGCCAGATATGTAATATTTGTTGACCAGAAAAGTTCTAGAACAGACTCTTGGCATGGACAGGCTTCTCTTGAAAGATGGGAAAACCCAGCCTCACACAAAAGTCACTACTAGATTATGAGGACTGAGGCTGTACCCTGGGTTTTATGGGCAGCTCAAGAGAGGGCATTAGAATTGGGTGGAACTCTGAGTCCTTTGCCCAGAACTGCCTGGTGATAGCCCCTGGAACCCAAAGGAGGTGAGTCTGTGTGTCTCAGGAGAATCCAGGTCAGAGTTCTATCAGGTGAGGACCACTCCAGGTGCCTGCATCACAGGACCTGGAGGCCGTTCCCCTCAAGGAGCAACGGGATGCTCGGACTCTGGGCAGGATGACTGGTGACAGCAAAGCAGTAACTCTGGAGTCAGGGTGGGTGTGGGGAGGGTGGCCCCATTTGTCCTTTGTGGCAGAGGTTGCACTCCAGGACACCTCATTGCCTCAGAGGCGGAGACTGGCACCCTGCAGGACCTTAGAGGTGCTGGAGAACCTGACGACGTTCTATTTCGGCAAGTTTGGTCATAACTAAAACTTTCCCAACTGGACACCAACAAGAATAAATAGGAATCTTATCCAAGGGAACGCGTTACAATTTTCTAACGTTTAACCTGTGCCATCACCATTGCATGAGCCCCTCCCTTCCCCAATCAAGTCAGTATGAATGGGGTGTCTGCTCTTGAAGTTGGCACTGATTTGGGGTCAGGGGCATCTCTCCCAGCATCCTGCTTGTCTGTTCCACACCTGTCCAGAAACACGGTGCGGGGGCTGCGACAGGCAAAGGTGAGCGGCAGTGGCTTGCGCCTGCAAATCCCTTCTCCCAGACTCCCGGCAAAGAGCAGGAGCATCCGTTTCACCCAAATCTCTTATCTCTTTCCCCTTACCTTCAAATCCTTCCTTGAAGAGCATTCTGTGGTGTGAGGCGTGGGGCGGGGGGGGGGGGGGGGGGGGGGGGGGGGGGGGGGGGGGGGGGGGGGGGGGGGGGGGGGGGTGCGGCACGGAGAGGATAGGGAGGAAGGACACACCACAGAACTTCCCAGAAGCCCACTGTTGCTTGAATTTAGACAAGATTTCAATCCCCCCTCCCCCCCACCCCTGTCACTCTAAAGAACCTGTGATGTGTATCTGCAGGCAGGTGTCACCCGGAGTCTTCCTGTCCCTTCCCATTTAGTCTGGATGAGGAATGACTCATTGGTGTTGCTCTGCTGTTCTGGGGATGGGGAATGGAGGGGTGGTTAGGCTTTACATTCTGTCATTCTGGAAAGAAGAGAAGAAAGGGAGGGAGGGAAGACAGCAGGGGTGCTGGGGTGCTGGGAGGCTGGAAGTGTGCGTGGTGCCTGGGAATGGGAGCGGTGGGTGGCCGCCGGGCCGGGCGGGGACGCCCAGCCTGCAACTTCAGTTCTGCGCCCCAGGACCCTCATCCGAGTCCTCGGACCCTACAGTCCCTCGGGTTGACGAGGAATTCCCCATCTTTCTTCTCCGCTCTCTCCCTCCCAAACTGTTTCCGACTCCAAATTCCTATCTGGCTCTGCAGAATAACTCAGCTGCTCCCCGGAGGCTCTCTGTTGTCCCCACATTCCCTCAGAGAGGACCCTGTGCCTACGATCCTAGAGCAGCCTTCCGTTCCCTAAAGGGAACCTTGGAGCGCAAGTGTCGCCAGACCGGCCACTTGCCCGCTGTACTGGTGGTGTACTTGTACCAGATCCATTATTGGTCAGCAAGTCGCACTATCAGGCGGCGAAGGGCGTGGGTCCTAGAAGCCAGGGCGAGGGGCAGGCGGGGGCGGGGCGCGGGCATTTAAGGTGCAGCCTCTTCTCCGGCCAGCGACTGCGCTTGGCCGCCAGGTGCGCGCACGTTCGCTCCGCCGTCCGCTCCGCGGCCTGATCAGCTCCCCTACCCGCGCCAGCGGTAGCCCGGACGCGGGCCCGCCCCCCAGCTTCATGGGAAAGGTGCGTGCAGCCAGACCCCCAGCTGGTCGGGAGGTGCGGGGAAGTTGAGGGCCGCCTGCATCCCGCGCTCTCCGGACTCCGAGCCTCTCCTCTCCCCGCCCCACCCCAAGCCCTCAGTCTGAGCTGAGCTTCCCCGGGAGAAGACCCAGACCCAGGTGTGGGGAGGGGCCGGGGTCCTAGAGCAGCTCCTATTCCGAGGGTGGCACGGGGCTGGGCTTACACGGATGCACCTTGGTGCGTAGAAGCGCACCCTGACTGGGGCTGAAGTTCACGAGTGCAGTGGGCGCACCCCAACCCAAGAAATGGGAGAGCAGTGGGCACCCTCCATCCCCAAAATTGGGACAGTGAGTCCCCTCTATCCAAGAAATGGGGAACAAGGTCCTAGGGAGACCCCACGGCTCCTTGGAGGGATGTTCATTCCTGGTGGGGAAATCACGTCCCATCTTTCCCCCCACCCAGGAGGGATTACCTCAGCCTGGCCTTCTCACGGAAAGAGAGGGAAGGACAGGGAAGAGAGAGCTAGGCAGCTGCTCTTTGAAGGTGGGGGAACCTCTTCACAGTCCAGCTCCTTCCTTTCCCCCGGGGAGAGGGATCACAGCGGGGAGGGCAGTCCCTGACTCTCAGGGGAGGTCAGAAAACCTGTCTGGGACTAACACTGCACATCTGCCTCTCCTTCAGAAAACACCCCAGATTTACTCTGTGGAGCTCAATGGAGCTAAAGACATGGAGCAAACAGACAAGGGGGATGGCAAGAAGTACAGGGGCCTGCTGCACAACTGCTTGGAACTCAGAAAGAATCACCCCAAAGAAGAGCTGAGGAAAGAAGTCGATCTGGTCAGTGGATCGGGCCCTTAAGCCAAAGGGGCCCGCTGAGGGCTGCCCTTCTCCCTGGGAAGCTTACAGGGAGCTTGCCCCTATAACTTCCTTTTCCAAAAGAAAAAGCAGTCCCAAGGGTTTTTTTTTAATTTCCTTGTAAGATTGTTTCCATGGTGGTTTGTTTTTTTGTTTTGTTTTTTTTAAAGGAGTAAAAGAAAGGTATGATGCTATGGGCCCAGGGGTCAGGCCTCTGCAGGATTCCCGCATTCTGGTTGTAGGCATTCCCAGGTGGGACTCAGAAAAGGACTGGGATTCCAGTCCCCACAGGCTGGGCCCAGGCCACTCCCCTTCCAGCTGCTTCGGTTAGATATAAGTGACTATTGGCCAGTATTGCCCATGAGAAAGTGGTAAGACTGATGGGCTCGGAGTTAGATGACCTTACAGCAAGTTAAAGTTCTACCTGTAACTGGGAAAGACTACCTAGCTTCATGGAAGCTCCACTTTCTTCAGGTAAAATGGGAAATAAACAGTTTGCATGTGTCTGTGAGGAGGAAAAGTGAGAAAAGAATAAGAGTATTTTGTAATTGAAGTGCTTTATGGAAGTGCAATATTACAATTGAGGAAGGGCTTTGGCCATGGAAAAGGGCTGTCTCAGAACTGAAATACTACATTTTGTCTCAGAAACGCCAAAGGGGAAGCTTCTGCACTCAAGTTCATTGCAGACGGTAGTGGTATAGGCCCCTGGTGGCTAGAGAGCCAGTGGTTAGATATTCAGGAATTTGACAAGCTGGTTGACATCTTGACATTCCATTAATAGCTTGAAATCTGGTAATGGTGAGAAATAATCAGATGCTACATATCAGGGCTTCCTGTTTCTCCTGAAGGGCAGGCGAAACTTGGAGCAGCATACTAAGCATCTGTGCATATCCTGAGAGACATTTAAGAACACACAGTGGAAGTTGGACTGACCTGAACTCAAATCTGACGTTGACTGAAGCTGTTTCCTATTTTGAAAGATGGAAATGAAAAAGGGTGCCTACCACTTGGACTTGCGAGGGCGACTCAGTGAGATACAGCAGGAGGAAGACTTTGAATAGCATCAGACAATAGACAGTCATTCTTATTTCCTATGTGTGTCTAGCATTCAGGATTAAACAGGTATCTAGTCTTCCTTGAAATTGCTACATAAAACATGAAAATATATCCATTCTGTCATTTTCCTGTTTGTTATTAACATGAGAATCTGCTTTCTTGAGCATTTTGTGTAGATGTATAATACTAAAAATTCATCTCCACGAGATTGGTCAGTGTTCCCCCACTTCCCAATAATTCTGTAATTTGGACAATGTGCTTGGATGCTCTTGCGCTCCGACTGCTCCAGCAAATTAAAACCTTGATGAGAGCCAAAGTAGCCGGGCTTCTGAATAAACCCAAGCCCAGCCCAGGGTGCTGCCCTGTGCTATTCCAGTTCTGGCCAGCAGAGGGTACTCCAGCCACCAGCCCTTTCTTGCCTTTCAGTCTGATCATCATCCCAAAACCAAGGCCAAGGGGTGGAGGACAGGTGCTCAGCCTCCCAGTGGAGCCTCTTGAAGCCCAGATCCCTTCATGCAGACAGGGGCTCTACTCATCTCTTCCCTGTTCCTGTACATGCCCAGAGCTTAGTGCACAGTGCACAGAACTGTGACTTAATTCTTTTTTTAAAGGTTTTATGTATTTATTTTTAGAGAGAAGAGAGGGACAAAGAGAGAGAGACAAACATTGATGTGTGAGAGAAACATTGCTTGGTTGTCTCTCGCACGCTCCCAACTGGGAACCTGGCCCGCAACCCAGGCTTGTGCCCTGACTGGGAATCAAACCAGTGGCCTTTCGGTTCACAGGCCGGCACTCAATCCACTGAGCCCCACCAGCCAGACCAATGTGTCTTAATCCTTTGAACCCTTGGCAATGTCATCTTCAATTGATGAAAGAATGAGCAAAGCAGATTCTGGCTGAGGAAAAGGCAAAAAAATATATTTCATCATAAAGTCTAATCTGTTATCACAATGCTTTTGCATAAGAGAAGAAGTAGTTCTGGCCCCAGTAACAGTATAAATCTTTGTTCTGGATCGTCAGAGCACAAAGACTCTGTCCTGGGTCTGAGGGAGGT
The DNA here is from genome assembly GCA_007922815.1 of Macrotus californicus. Lineage (NCBI taxonomy): Eukaryota > Metazoa > Chordata > Mammalia > Chiroptera > Phyllostomidae > Macrotus > Macrotus californicus. Next base: position 14,044 of record VMDR010011529.1, on the reverse strand, counting down.
GCTAGTGGGTCAAAGTCCTTTATAACGGAGTTGTCGGTCCCCCATGTCAATGATGCCCAGGCTGAGAATCGCTGCTCGAGTCCAATGATCCTGTGGTAAAAGTGGTGAGTACAGGCCATAATGGTATCGTATGGCAGGTTTTTAAAGTACAGGGTGTCTGTAACCAGTGACCTGCCTGAGTCTCAAGTACTTGAATAAGAGAAGTCATGAATGGGTCCTGAATTTGTCACAACATATGATATGCAGCTGCTTGATATTGCTTATCACCCTCCACTGATGCCACATTCACATTTGAGTTGGCACCTTGACACCATGTAGATTCAGACTCACATGTGCTGGAGCTCAGACTGAGGTGGAATGCTTTGTCCATAAAGACTATGTGGTAATGACAAATTGAATCTGAACTCTTCCGGGGTGGACAGAAAATCCCCGGAATCAGGACAAGCCTCTTCTGTAGCAGGACCCTCCGTTCCCTCTTTGCGATGGCCACTGGGCACCTATGGCTCTGTCTCTTACTCCCAAACATTCTGGTCCCTCTCCCATTACCTATGCTACTCCCAGCTCCCACGGGGCTTGCCAGGGCTTTGGACTTGAATCCTTGTAATAACTAATTCACTCTGTTCTTCTCTCCATGACTTCAGGATGACCACAAGCTCAGCAATATGGAATTAGAAAATAAATACCATACAAATATCGTTACGGTAAGTCATGAGGGAACTCACATCGGGAGAAGCAGCCCTGTGACTATAAAGGCAAAGGGTGTGTGGGGAAAGTGGATGGCACCTTCAGGATGAGTGACTTACAGCACCAATGTTGAGAATACCCTAGTGGGTGACAGAGAGTGGCTGACATCAGGAGATGGTGTTCTGAACCAAGGCCCCAGTCAAGATCCTCAGCTGAGCTGTATGCTAACTATATAGTTCTTCTGACTGACTACAGAAAGCTATGGTCTCTCCGAAAAGGTCAGATGCTTGCTCATTGTCATGGTCAGAGTTTATTTTAATCCCAGTGTCCAGGAGTATGATGGTCATATCAAAGAATGGGGAGAGCCAGTGTTAAGAAGCCAGGGTCCAGAATAACAGTCTTAGACCCCGCTTGTCTGGCCCCTCCTCCTCTGAGAAGGAGCGGTGGTCTTAGGCAGCTCCCAACTGTCCCACCACAGAGATACTGCTTCCTCTGTGAAATCAAACTCAACTCAAATTTCAAAAGCTTTGATTTTGGCTACATCTGTTCAAGTCGACCAAAAGACTCACTGTGTGCAATGCCCTGAACCAACAGTCAGAGGGGCAAACAGGCATCCCTGGTCTTATGGAGTAAGCATAGGAAAGTATTATATTATCTACTCTGTTCCACTGAGAGGTCTATAGGACATGCTGAGCAACGGGTTCTGAGCAGTGGGACACAGGATGACGGCTTAGATTCAAGTCGCCAGAGTACCCAGGGGGCAGGAAGGGCAGAGTGCATGGAATGGATTGGGCGGGGGGGGAGATGTAGGCAGAGAGAGAGGTGATTTTGGTGGAACTGTTCAGCACTTTCGTATTAAACTAAGGAATAAGGACTATATTAATTACATGAGGAGCATAATTTCTAAATGAGGAAACAATTTGGTAAGACTGGTTTTCAAAAGTCCATTCTGGGAGAAAACAAATATAGAGCAGTATGTGGGTACATATATAGGCCCATTTCATTTCTAAGTAGGAAGTGGAGGGTCTGGAAGAAGGCAGGACTGTGAGGTGAGCGTGTGAAGCAGGAGCAGCAGTGAGATGGGAAGGGGCAGGTTTAGGAGCCACTGAGGTTTTGCTGTTGTTGTTTTTTATCTTTTTTAAAATTGTTGTTCAAGTACAGTTGTCTCCATTTTCTCCCCACGACGCTGAGGTTTTTTAACAAATCCCTAATCCAGCTGAGGAGGAAATGTGGGCAGGGGGTCAGGTAGTGGGCTGGGCCCTAGGGGGGTGGGAGCAAGAGATTAGAGAAGGCAGTGGGAGGGAGGGGAGATGGCGAGTTTGAAGTTCTGGAGAAGGAATCCCAAAGGTGGGGGGTGATGATATCCAGCTGGCAACTCCAGATCCAGTTATTCAACAACTGTGTGAGCCTCTGCCACAGAAAAAGCAGTAGGGCCTATGCAAGACACAAATGAACAAGGCCAGGGTCCTTACCTTTAACTGCTTACGACGTAATTAGGGAGAGAAGTTATGTAAAAGACTTTCTCTATAAAAGGTAGTTTTTTGGGGAAAACCTTATGGATGATGGTTCAGGATTTCAAGGCGGGGCTCCACGCACCTGTCAATGAAGGGCTTCTGGCAAGAAGTGACTGGCCACGTGTGCCTCAGGTTGGTAGGGCTTATAACTCTTAAGATGAACAAGAACTTAGAACTTAGGGTCATTATCTAGAAAAGCAGAAAAGCTCAAGACTTAAAGATGGAAAATCAGCCACATACCATATCAAAGATCCAGAAGAGAGAGTATTTTCTGGATGTTACTACATTACCCTTCCCCCTGCTGACTTGTTGATGTGATCGCCAGATTGCTGCTATCTCTGGCTAAATGTCTAAGAAACAACCGCCTTAGCAGAAAGAATAGAGCAGCTCTGGGTCCAGATGCCTCGTCAAATCCTGGTGACCTGAACACCGTATGCCTCCAATTCCATGTCTGTAAGATGAGGATAATAATAGTCCCTTCTTCAGAGGATTACTTTGAAAAACAAAGTGAGTAAATATGTGGAGAACACTGCCTGGCTGACATTAAGCATTAAATATTCCTTTTAAAAAGGTGGTAATAACGAGCCATCATCCACTTTTCCCAGGCACCCCCTGGGCCTGGTAGCTCCTCCCCAAAACTTGCAGAAGTATATGATGTCCGACTCAAGACAGGAGAAGTGTCTAATTTTATATGAGGTTTTTTGTTCATTTGTTTTTTATTATTTTAATTAAATTTTTTCAATTACAGTTGACATTCAGTATTTTATTAGTTTCAGGTATACAGAATAGTGGTTCGACATTTATAAAACTTGTGAAGTGATTCCCCCCCAATAAGTCCAGTACCCACCTGGCACCATACACAGTTGTTACAATACTGTTCATTCTATTCCTCATGCTGTACTTTACATCCCCTGACTATTGTGTAACTGCCAATTTGCACTTCTTAATTCTATTGGGTTTTGTTCACCTTTTTCAGGGTCTCTCCAGCACCCAAGCTGCTAAGCTCCTGGCTCAGGATGGGCCCAACACCCTCTCCCCTCCCAAGGAAACACCAGAGATTATCAAGTTCCTGAAGCAGATGGTGGGGGGTTTCTCCATCCTTCTGTGGGTAGGAGCCATCCTATGCTGGATTGCGTTTGGGATCCAGTACTCTAACGACAAATCCTCGTCCCTAGACAATGTAAGGCACTTGGGTCTCCCGTGTGGTTTTGCTGAATTAGTAACAGGGAAAAACAGACTTCTGAAGTGAGGCCTTTCATGGGCAGAGCCCTGGGTGGAATCAAGAGTCTCCCGCTGACCAATCGCTGCATCGGTATGGGAAAATCAATTCTTTTCCTAGCTGTAAAACAAAAATTATGTCTGACTTCCTGATGTCTCTGAGGCAGTGTGAACATGAATTTTAAAAAGAGAGAGAGAAACATTATAAGTTCCTAAGTAAAAAAAAAAATGTATATGCATATGAAGTATTTTGGGGCTCTGTCTCCTGAAATCTAATTCTCTAACATCTAAATCTAAATCTTTAACATGGGGAGCATGTGTGCCTGCTTACAAGTGGGCAGCAAAACCGCAAGACCTCACTGGCCAACATGAAGCTGAGAGAAAGGAGTCAGATGCAGAGGGCCACATATTGTCATTCCATCGGTATGACATGCCCAGGACAGACACAACCTGGAGAAAAGTGAATCGCTGGTTGCTAGGGCTGGGAGTGGGAGCGGGGAAGCTGCCAGTGAGCACAAGGGGTCTTACTGGGATCATGGAAATGCTCTAAAACTGGATTGTGGTGATTGTTGCAACTTCAAAAAAAAACTGTATAAATGTTTTAAAACTCATTGAATTATAGTCTTCAGATGGGTACACTTTGTGGCCTGTAAATTACACCAGGACACAATTGCCATCTCTCCACCCTCCCCACTGGGGTCTGGCTCACCCTGAGGCTGCTTTCTCTGACCACTGCTTCTCCTGACCCAGGTGTACTTGGGCACCGTGCTTGCTCTGGTCGTCATTTTAACGGGGATCTTTGCTTACTACCAAGAGGCCAAGAGCACCAACATCATAGCCAGCTTCAGTAAAATGACTCCACAGGTGAGTGGCAGCTGTCTCTCTCCCGCCTCTGTGTGACTTCAGGTGAGGAGAATGTGGCCTTGGAAGCACGGGGTTCCTGCTCAGGCCTAGCCCCATCCTTTGCTCTCTGAGAAGTCTTGGGCAAATGACCTAATATCTCTGAACTCCCATTTCCTCAGGGATTCGAGATGATCAATGAGGTAAGAGACAAGAAAATGCTTAGTTGAGAGTATAGTCGGATGGAAACATTAGCTATTGCACAGCATCGTCCGTTACTGCTCAGAGGTGTGGTGAGCTAGCTGTTCAGACAAAGGTCATCCGGGCAGTCTGGGCAGTCAGGCAGCCAGGGACATTGACCCATGATTGTTTTTTATCTGTGGCCATCTTGGCTGCCACTGCTGAGCTTCACTGCATGTTGCCCCAGAATGCTCTCAGTGGGGGGAGGGGCACTGCTCCCGTGTCCCCAAATAGACCCTGGTAGTTGTCCTCTAGGGAGACCTGAGCACCACTATCGGCAGTGGGAAAACCACATGGCTCCTGGGCTCCAGAGCTGCCAGCCAGAGGGGACTCTGGGGATCTCCTGTGCTAACGAATGGGAGATCCACCTCCCCTCCTGTAAGGCTTTCCTGACCTGAGCAAGATTGTTAAACCCTTTGGTTCAGCCTTCAGGATTCTTCCTTGACATCCTAGCCTGGAGTTCTCATCCCTTTTAGTCAGACCCGGGCTGTCCCTTTGCCATATCCGCCCACAATACATTTTATGGGTCTAAGAATATCACTAGGACCTCCTCCTCAAGAAAAAAATAGTTCTTAGGGTCTTTGTGCCCAAGTCAGAGTTTATTTGTTTCATCTTTTGCCATTCTGGCTGCCGTCTGAGTTTGAGTAAGAAGTAGCTGGAAGCGTGTCAGCATCGTTGCAGGTCTGAAGTGTCTATCACATTTTCTTTTGCAGCAAGCACTTGTCATTCGAGATTCAGAGAAGAAGATCATTCCCGCAGAGCAGCTGGTGGTGGGGGACATAGTGGAGATTAAAGGAGGGGACCAGATCCCTGCAGACATCAGGCTGCTGTTCGCCCAGGGGTGCAAGGCAAGTGTCAGGGCTGAGGATCAGACTGCTAACTGGCTGGTATTCTGTGCTCTTTCCAACTTTCAGTGTCACTGGGTCAGGGGACATGGTACCTCACATTGAACTTCTTCACAATTTCTTCTAGGTCGACAACTCGTCTCTCACTGGGGAGTCTGAGCCCCAGCCCCGCTCCTGTGAGTTCACCCACGACAACCCCCTGGAGACAAAGAACATTGGCTTCTATTCCACCACCTGTCTGGAAGGTAAGTCTGGCTGGCTCTCAGGAGCCCTTCAGGCTTTATGTTTGTATCTCTTTCTGTGTCTTATACAAAGCTCGTCCAAGAGAAAACCTGAAATTGCAGGGCCGAAGAACTGATGTTGGCCTTTGTAACATCATGTGCTAATTGACCATGTAAGCCAACAAAAGAGAGGCAAATGAGCAGGCTGTGGTCCTCTCCTAGCCGAGGAATTTGGAATAAAACATCCACTTCAATTGTAGGCACAGCAACTGGCATGGTCATCAACACGGGTGACCGCACCATCATTGGTCAGATCGCCTCGCTGGCTTCAGGAGTCGGGAATGAGAAGACACCCATTGCCACCGAGATCGAGCACTTTGTTCACATGGTAGCAGGAGTGGCCATCTCCATTGGCGTCCTTTTCTTCATCATTGCGGTGTCCATGAAGTACCATGTCCTGGACTCCATCATTTTCCTCATTGGTATCATTGTGGCCAATGTGCCTGAGGGCCTCCTGGCCACTGTCACTGTGAGTCCATGCTTCTAAGTGGCCTATCCCCTGATCCTCTTAATACATGCCACCCTTCTATGCTGGGGCAGCTCCCACCAAAAACTGTGGGTCTCCTCCAGCTCAGAGCAACACTCCCTCCCTGTCAGGGACAACCAGGAAACAATCTGAATTGAATGTTTCTTATAGGGACAGAAGGAGTGGTGGGGTTGTTCACATTTGAATGCACTACCCCTGAAAACCTTCTATTTTCACTTAGGATCTCTCTCTGCAAACTGCACATGTAACTCTGCCCCTTAAGATCTAGATAAGGCGGACTCAAACCACCAGTCACAGATTTTCGAGCAGTTGGATGCCTTCCGCACATTTCCACAACTTCCTTGGCATTTCCTACAGCCGAGGAACTTGGGCACATTGTCTACCTGATTTCTCTTTCCTCGGACACACACAGATGCACAAATACCTTCCCTTTTTTCTGCAGAGAAATTCAGCCCTTTCCTGCACCTTCCCCCAAATTCAGCTGTGGGTGTCCCTTTGTAGAGCCCAATCAATTCATCCTTAAACAAAGGGACCCATGGTTCCAGGTAACAAGGTAGCCTCAGACCATTGGCCTGCTGTTGTCCTCAGCAAAGATGGACAGAGGAAGTGTCTGAACTACAGGTTTCTTCAGATTCCAGAAGGTAGTAATTTGAAGAAACTGAGCCCAAAGAAACCTTTGAGATCTGGGGGTTTAAAAGAGAGAGCTAAGAACCTTTAAAATCTGGACCTCTTAAAATGAAATATGAACACTGCTTAATTCACCAAAGGAAAAAGTGAACATTTGGGACAAGCTCTTTGGCACAAACCTTATGTATTCACCCTTTTGCCCAACAGAGTCTGGGCAGCCAAAACTCCCTCTATAATACACATGCATGTGGGCCATAGCAACCTGGCTTGGCTTTGTCTCCTGTGGGTTCCTCGGGATCAGTTTCAAGGGGTGAAGGGGCAAAAGAAGCAACCCATGTTTAATAAAAAGAATTGTGGCATGTAGGATTTATCACCCACTGCCTCTGTATTGATAGCTCTGTCCTGAAACTAGTCCTGCCCTAGCAATTTTTGTTACTGTACTTGCATTCAAATGGGTTTTTCTCTCTCTCTCTTCTGTCCAGGTGACTCTGTCACTGACAGCAAAACGGATGGCCAAGAAGAACTGCCTGGTGAAGAACCTGGAAGCAGTGGAGACTCTGGGTTCCACCTCCATCATTTGCTCAGACAAGACAGGGACTCTGACTCAGAACAGAATGACCGTGGCCCATCTGTGGTTCGATAATCAGATCTTCGTGGCTGACACCAGTGAAGACCATTTGAGTAAGTCTTCTGGACCATAGTCTGGCCCAAAGCTGTGGGCTGGAGCAGAAGGGCACCCCCAGGTGTGGCAGGGTTGGTGAGCAATCTCAGAATTGTGTGAATAGTTTGGTTGTAGAGAGCGAGCCCAGCACCCACAGCATCCCCTGTGCTTTCTTTTTTCCAGAACAAACTTTTGATCAAAGCTCTGGAACCTGGGCCTCCTTATCAAAGATAATTTCATTGTGTAACCGAGCTGAGTTCAGACCAGGACAGGAAAGTGTCCCCATCATGAAGGTAAAGCATCTGCACCACTTGGTCTTAAGCGGCAGCCCATTTGAAGTCACTTTTCCCGTTCTGACTTGATGCTAGGTTCAATTTCTCCAACACAGGAAAGCTTGTACTAGTAAGAGCAAGACCTGCTCCCAAGACCTACAGAAGATTTCCTTCATTCTAACTAGCTTTGCAACATCACAGAGAGGTCTAAAGTTCTCAGATTGATCTCAATCCTTTGCAAATTTTGTCTAATTCCAGAAAATGAATGTGCCCTTAAATTACTTTACTGACTTCTTAATCAGATAAGTAGATATGATCAAAAAATTTTATTGCATAAATACCATTCACTGAATTTTAAAATATAATTGGATGGAAATAAAAGGACTGGCCTTAGAACACAGTCTTCTTGGCGGCAGATGCTCTGAGGGGTCCTGGAATGTTGGAATATGCAATAAACTTGCTCCCTTTTTCCCTTTGCCTCACTTCCTCCCTCTGTTGCTCTCTCTCTCTCTCTCCCTCTACCTCCCAATGAGTCACTGAATCTATGTACCCCTGGTATTTCTATTTGCCATTTATTTTCTTTATTGACTCTTTATTTTCTTGTGTTTTTGTTTGTTTTTCTTTCTCTATCAGCTCATCAGTTCTCTCTGTGGCCAGTCACTTTGCTGTTTTTCAAATCCTTATGTCCAGTTCTAACTTCTCACCCCAACTGCATGGATCTCCAGCTAGCTGTGTTTCCACTTAGGAGTTTTGACTATTAGACTCTCAACAAATCTCGTCCCAATTTTTCTGGTTTTCTGTGACATCACCATTTTACTTGTCATCTGGGCCAAAACTTTTAGAAGTCATCTTTACTTCCTCCTCACAAAGTGCTATCAATCTTACTTCAAAATATCTATAATTTTACATTTCTATTATCACCAATACCTTGCATCTAAATAACTGTGCCAGCCTCGTACCTTGTCCTATGCAACTCCTTAAAAACTGCATTAGAAGAAAAATGTCACCTAACTTTGCTTAAAAATTTCCTTTGCTTCTCTGTTTACTGCTTCTCAAATTTAGACCCCAGCCTGTCTTTCAGGGCCCTCCACATCCATTTGTCCTTCAGCACTTATGCCAGAAGTCTTCCACTTCTTGCCTCCATTTGTGACAGTCTGGCTTCTAGAAGGCTTTCTTCTCCTCTGTCTTCAAGATCTAGTTCATAACTGCTTTTTTCATGAAACCCTTTAGCTGTCAGAGCTCTGAGTTTGAGATTTGCTAATGCCACTAGGTGGCATCACTCAGAATATGAGGATATGTTTATTGATTTTAGAGAGAGGAAGGGGGAGAGAGAGAGACAGACAGACTTCAGAAATGTAAGAGAAACATCAATCAGTTACCAGGGATGGAACCCACAACGTCTGGTGCATGAGACGACATTCCAACCAACTGAGCCACATGGCCAGGGCTCACTTTCACACTTTCACCATTATCCTAACTCAGTCACAACTGTGTGACATTGTTTTGTCTCTCCATCTCGATGGTAAGCTTCTTAGAAAGGCAACGTGTTGGTTCATTGAAAATAATCCTGAAAGAATCAGATTATGTGCTGCATATATATTTTAATCTCTTTTGATTCTCAGAGAGCTGTGGTTGGAGATGCCTCAGAAACTGCTCTTTTGAAATTCTCAGAGGTGATTTTGGGTGATGTGATGGACATTAGAAAAAGAAACCACAAAGTAGCAGAAATCCCTTTTAACTCCACCAACAAATTTCAGGTGAGTTGTTTCTCACAAGAGAATCTATATTATGATGAGAACAGCATTTCTACCTGTAAGTACTCTTAGGTTAGTATGGGTTTTGAATGATACTTGATTTCAAAAATAGCCCTCCAAAATGGACGGGCTGGATGTCTGGTAAATTTGGAACATGTTTTTCCTTGCTGGCGTGAAACAGGTAGACAAAAAGAATCTGGTTGGCCAGGTTGCCCCTAGAACAGTCTACCTCTATTACAGGCACACTCACATGCACCCTCACTCACACACATACATGCCCCTGTGGAGTAACTAACACAAGTGAGGGCAACGGCCAGAGCCCAAAAGGTGAATGAAATGTGAGGGTGGGGGACAGCTAATTGTGCCCTCAGTTTGTGTTAGGCGATTCACATACATCATCTCATTGATCCTCACAATAAGCATATGAAATAGAACTAATTAATCCCAATTCATAGGTAAGGAAACAGGCCCCTGAGTGTGTTGATGTCACCAGACTCACACCAGCATCAAAGTGTCACAACCAGTTTTCACACATCTGTTTGGCTCCTGAGAGCATGCTTTTTCTGCCCCATAACTCAGAGGAAGAACAGCCTTGCTCAGGCCATATGACAAAGCCTCATTCCTTATGAAACTGATGAAACCGGGGCGGAGACTCTCCGATGGCCAGCCACGTGACTTTCCAGTTCAGCCCCATAGGGATCCTCTTCCTACTCATTTCTCTTGGAGAAAATGGCTGTTCGTGCCAGGATGTCTCCTCTCACTTCAGGGTTGGCTAAACACCAAACCCCCTGTCCTCCCCTGTTTGGACAAATAGCAGTGTGTGTGTAGCCCAGGGTCCTGCTGCCGATGGGTTTTCCAGTAGACTCCAGCACTGACAGCCATTATGATTTGGTCTTTGCATTAACAGTAAAGTGCATAAACAGCATAGCCATGTTTGTGTCAAAGTTTCTGGTGATTACACTGCCATTTTGTTTAGATGGAGAAGAAATGGGTGTTGCAAACATCTCTGTGGATAATGCACCAATGAGAACTGCAGTCAGCCAAATAGACAACCAGCAAAACTGTGCAATGTCAAACACTGAAGCCAGGAAATCAGCTCTCTTGTCCAAAACTTCAGTGAAAATAGAATGAATCACAGCCCAAAAATAACAATAGTAATCCTAGCCTGTGTGCTAACTTCCACATGTATTAAATCACTCGGTTCTCACTATGGCTCTGTAAGGTAGAGAGTGAGGTCCGGAACTATATCGCATAGCAGGTAAGGGCCAGAGCCAGGACTACACAGACTCAGGGGCTCTGTGCTCTTTCACAGCAGGTCGGACGGCCTTGCAGTCAAGAACAAGACTCAGAATCCTTCATCTATTCCAGTAAAAGTTTCCTTTGTCATATAAGAAATGAGGAAAAGTGGGTCCTGTGAGGTCTCATGTATAAAAAATGAAGGCAGAAAATGGGCTGCCAGAGTTGGGACTAGAAAGGAAAGAGGCTCTGTGTGTGTTTCTGCTGATAAGACCAAAGCACCTCTTTGGATGTTGTTGGTACCATTTTCACTCTACACTTGAGCATTAGATGTCGTGACCCTGGAAGCTTTTGGTCAACTGAAGGAAACAAAGTGGAAAGTCCACGTCTTATTGACCTTAGAATAGCAATTCCCCAAACTGAGACTGGTCCATGAAGAGATTTTCCATAGTTCATAGCAAATTGGATTTTTAGGACAATATTTTATAAAGTTTTATGTGAAGATGAATCTGTTCGTTTAAATGATTATCCTTTATACCCTTCGTGATCAGTGTGGGTCTCACACCTGCCAGCCTGAATTAACCCCCCCACCCCCTCTTCAGGGACCTGCTAGTGTGTGACATTCATGAACCATTTAACCTTTCCACACCTGAGCTTCCTGTCTTGGAAAAGGTGTAAGGGTACTTACAGCCTTAGGGCAGTTCTGAGCATTACATGAGTAACTGTAAGCATGCAGAACAGCACACACTAAAAAAGTGTTCATTATTCCTACTCTTTAAACATTGAAATGCTCTGTCTTTGAGAAAATGACACTGATAGTAGATGGGAGGTTTTCTGTTTGGTTTGCTTTTGGTTTGATTTGGTTGGTTAGTTGCTTTTTAATGTCTTTACTTGGCCATGAAAAAAAAAAGAGCTGGCAAATCTACGTTTGCCCTCTATTTTTTTTATTATACTCATGTCTGATATCTGAAAGTCTAAGAATTACTGATTTAGAATCAACTGATAGACCCAAATGGTGGAATTTTTCTCTGAAACTTATTAATTCTATCTCAAATACTCCAGCTTCCTGAAATTTATTTTTTCAAGTATATTTTCTTAATTATGCTATTATAGTTGTCCCATTTATTTCTCCCCTTTATTCCCCTCTACCCTGCATCACCCTGCCCTCCAGCAGTAGCTCCCCTTTCATGTCCATGGGTCATATATATGAGTTCTTTGGCTTCTCCATTTCCTGTACTATTCTTAACCTCCCCTTGCCTATCTTCTACCTACCATTTATGCTTCTTATTCCCTGTCCCTTTTCCCCCATTCTCTCCCCTCCCCATCCCTGTTGATAGCCCTCCATGTGATCTCCACTTCTGTGATTCTCTTCCTGTTCTAGTTGTTTGCTTAGTTTTTGTTTTTGTTTTTAGGTGCAGTTGTTGATAGTTGTGAGTTTGTTGTCATTTTACTGTTCATAGTTTTGATCTTCTTTTTCTTAGATAAGTCCCTTTAACATTTCATATAATAATGGCTTGGTGATGATGAACTCCTTGAACTTGACCTTATCTGGGAAGCACTTTATCTGCCCTTCCATTCTAAACGAGAGCTTTGCTGGATAGAGTAATCTTGGATGTAGGTCCTTGGCTTTCATGACTTGAAATACTTCTTGCCAGCCCCTTCTTGCCTGTAAGGTTTCTTTTGAGAAATCAGCTGACAGTCTGATGGGCACTCCTTTGTAGGTTACTGTCTCCTTTTCTCTTGCTGCTTTTAAGATTCTCTCTTTATCTTTCGTCTTGGGTAGTGTAATTATGATGTGCCTTGGTGTGTTCCTCCTTGGGTCCAACTTCTTTGGGACTCTCTGAGCTTCCTGGACCCCCTGGAAGTCTATTTCCTTTGCCAAAGTAGGGAAGTTCTCCTTCATTATTTGTTCAAATAAGTTTTTAATTTCTTCCTCTTCCTCTTCTCCTTCTGGCGCCCCTATGATTCGGATATTAGGACATTTAAGGACATCCTGGAGGTTCCTAAGCCTCTCCTCGTTTTTTCGAATTCTTGTTTCTTCATTGTGTTGTGCTTGGATGTTCCTTTCTTTCTTCTGGACCACACCATTGATTTGAGTCCCGTTTTTCTTCCCATCCCTGTTGGTTCCCTGTACATTTGCCTTCATTTCCCTTATTGTATCCTTCATTTGTTCATCTAATTTGCGACCAAATTCAACCAAGTCTGTGAGCATCCTGATTACCAGTGTTTTGAACTGTGCATCTGATAGGTTGGCTATCTCTTCATCGCTTAGTTGTATTTTTTCTGGAGCTTTGATCTGTTCTTTCATTTGGGCCATTTTTGTTGTCTTGGCACTCCTGTTACGTGGTAAGGGGCGTAGCCTTAGGTGTTCACCAGGGCAGGGCGGCCACGTCTCTGCGTTGTGATGCTGTTTGTGGGGGAGGGGTTCGAGAGGGAACAATGGCGGCCGCTCCACTCCCTGCCGGTTACCAGTCACTTTCCGCACTACCCACAGTCCAACTGGGCCCCTCTGGTGCTGGCTCCGGTGCCAATCCCCGGTGGGAGGGCTGTGCACGCTCCAGGACCCTGTGGGTCTCTTCAACGAGCTCTCCCGTGAGGCCAGGAGTTTCTCCTGCTGCCGCCGCCTCCACCCCCACAGGAGTTTTCAATCAGAGGCTTTGAGGCTTCACCTCCTTGCGCCGGAACTCTGGGTTTCGGGGTCCGTCCCGCTCCTGAGCCGTTCCTCCTGGTTTATCCTCACGAGGGAGTGGGACGCCTGGTCCACAGCCGCCACCTCTCCCGGCCAGCCGCGCCTTTCCCGGATCCGCCAGCTGCCGTCCCGCCACGCGAGTCCTCTCCGCCCCTCCTATCGGTCTGGATGTATGTTTCTTAGTTTCTTGGTTGTCGGACTTCCATACGGTTCGATTTTCTGTCAGTTCTGGTTGTTTTTTCTTTTAAAATTTGTTGTTGTCCTTCTTTTGGTTGCGCGAGAAGGCACAGTGTGTCTACCTATGCCTCCATCTTGGCCGGAGGCCCCCTTCTTTGCTTTATTTCTATTAAAACAGAACTCTAGTCTCAGTTTCATTTTCACAATATAATGTTTTCAATTTTTTTTCTCCTAAACTCTTTTTTTCTCTTTTTTTAGTTGTTGTTCAAGTACAGTTGTCTCCATCCCTCCCCCCACCACTCTCCCCTGCCCCACCCACCCTCACCTCCCATCCTCAATCCTACCCTCCTTTGGCTTTGTTCATGTGTCCTTTATACATGTTCCTTGGCTACCATTCCCCTTCTTTCTGCCATTATCTCCCTCCTCCCTTCCCTCTGGTTACTGTCAGTTTGTTCTTTATTTCAATGTCTGGTTATATTTTGCTTGTTTGTTGGTTTTGTTGATTAGGTTCCTCTTTTT
>VMDR010011528.1:0-28290 GCA_007922815.1 Macrotus californicus | reverse complement strand
GTATTGATACTGTTTTAGATTTAGCTTTCTTGTCAGTTATATTGGTTGGATGTCTCTCTTTTTCTCTCTCTCTCATTCATTTTGATAATCTCTGCTTTCCATTCTTGGTTTTAATCCATTTATAAGTATAATACATCATCATTTTCTTACTTCGTTCATTTTAAATGGATACAATTCCTGTTTTATCTCTTTAATCATCTTAAACTTACTATTTAAGTCTTTGTCAGACTACTTCATACAATTATTTTCAGTTAAAGTAAATTGTAAATTTTGTGGATTGTTTTTCTTGGCATTACTTTTCTACATATATTCTGGAAAGTATGCAGGCAAGTATACCCTGTACTCTCAGTCCGCAGCCAGGTTTATGATGGTTTTCTGGGGCTTCTGCTTCATAGCAAAGAGAATATTACAGAGTCCATCACTGAACCCAGATCAGCTCCTTGCAAGGAGGCTGGGTCTTAGATCTCCGACCCCTTAGTCCCACCATTTCTTAGAGCCTGACCCGGTCTTCAGAGAGTTAGCATGCTTCTGTCATCTTTTGCATAGACCCTGGGTCTCTGTTAGCCAAAGGAGCCAGGTTCCTTTCTGCTACTGCCTGCGAGCACATGACCTTATCCCCACTCGCTCCTTTGCAGTGACTCATAAAGATATTTCTTTCTTGTTTTTGAGTTTGGCTGTATCTTATTTTTTCTTCATATACTTTGTCTTCCACTGCTTTGTACTTAGAGCAGGGGGAATATGTAGGAACATAAAATTAAGAGGAGCCAACCTGACTGTAGAATCATTTCATATATATTTTCCTAAGAATTGAAATATAAACTTTTTAGGTTGGCATACAAGGTCCTTTGCATTTCAGATCCACTCCCACTCCACGGCCAGCCATCTGGCACTCCACTCACATGAAGTCGTCTGCTGTCCCCTGAACGTGACATGTGCGTTCATTCTTCTGTGTACGTGTATATGCTGTTCTCTCTGTCAGGCTGGCCCTCCTGCCACACCTTTCATCTTCAAGACCTTGCTCAGAAATCATTTCAGTTGGGAAGTTGGCTCCAGATCCTACAGGCTGTTATTTGTTTCTTCTCTGCGCAATGCACTCAATATATGGGAACTGAGAGAATGAACGAATGAATCAGATGGGGCACAAGATTGAGAAAGCACATGGTTCCTGTGGTTTCCTGCCATGTTGTTACCTCCATGGTCAACTTTTGTGTTCCTAAATTCTGCTCTGAGCAACTGTAATATATTCTATTTATCCAGTGAACTTAGAAATACAGGGAAAGCGGTAGACACAGTATTTCCACGAAATTCATCTTTTATCATGGCCATTAAGCCGACTCTGCATGAAGACAGTTAAGGTAACCCGATGTGCCTTTTATAAAAGTGTGGCTTTTACAACCATCAAGGCAAGATGATTAGGGACAACCACCTCATTTCCTTCCTCAATTTCACGGTAGCCTTTTCAAAAGAGAAGAGATGTTAACATGAGCTCTGTTTCTTTCCTTTTAGAAAAGTTAAAAATATGGGAGAAAGCTTAAATACTTCAAGCTGTACTATGTTTAAATGCTTTAACATTACAAAAACCCAATTGTATCTCTTTATTTATTATGATTCTATCTCAGAAGAAGGGTTCCCTTTTTTGGTCCCTTTTTGACAGGGAAAAGATAATTTATCAAGGAAAATGGAACCAAATGGCGGGTTTTCTGAGCAAAAATATTTACCTAATTGTCCAACTTTTGGGGACTCCTTCAGGGTACTGTTTCTCCTCCAGAATAGAATGAAGGGTCTGTGGCATGGAAGAAACAAAAGGGGTTTCAGTCTGGTGGGAGTTACTTGTGCTTTCTTTTCCCCCAGCTCAGTTACAAGGGCATGGCCAAAACAGAAATTCAACTGAGTAGCATTTTTGTTCTAAAAACATCTAAAATTCATCTCAAATCTGTATCTCTTCTGGGGAGAGAAACTAAATCTATTCTAACAAGTAATTAAACAAACAAACAAAAACATCCCCTAAAACCACAGACTCCATGGGCGCCTGTCTACACCCCCCTTCCTCGCTGGACCCTTCCCCCAAAGCTCTAGTCAGTGAGACCTCCTCCACAAACCTGCACTCACCTGGCCCAGCTATCGTGTGGGCAGGGCTAGTTCTGTCGACATAGGAGATGTGTTGGGCAAAGCCACGTATGGAAAACATGGGTAAGAGAACCAGAAAGGTGATTAAAGTTATCTTCTCATTTAACTTCAGAACTTTGCTTCCTAATTCCAATAGTTGCCATGGATTTCTGAAACCCAAAACACAACTTTTGTGGGCTTTCTTCTTCCTAGTGATTCAGGAAATAAAAAAAGCCTATTTTTTTCCTCCAAATTACTATTTCCTCCCGTATTCCTAATTTGATCTCACAGCTTTATTCATTTACTTCATTTAACAGAAAATTATTAATTAGGTGCTCTGTTCTCTGTTGTATTTCCTATAGATATACTTTGAGTCCATGGTGAGCCCTCGTAAAGGGTTAAGAGTTTACACAATTCAGAATTCTCGATCAAATTCAACATCTACAGAAAGAATCCAAAGTTGATAAATTGTCTTTTCCCCTTGTGTAACCAGCCATTGCGCTGCACTTGAGAGACTGTGGTACATCCCAGAGAAGGGAATAAGGAAGAGGGACATGGGATATTTTATTTACAGAAATCATATCTGGAAGTGTAACAGGGTGCAGAGCATGGATCCCCCCAAATATTGCCTACAGCTCATGGTTAGGGGATGGGAGAAGGGAATAATACAGCATTCAGATACTTACAAGAGGCAAATTGATAGTTGTGCTGCTGCCCCAGGTGAAATGTGGATGTCACTCTAAGAGCATTCAGTGCCTTCTGATGGGGGGGAGGGGATTTATGCAGCACCTGCAGTAGAGGCAGAGACAGGTGGAGATTCCTGTGTCATGAGGAACACTTGCCCTGACTAAAGATGGCAGCCGAAAGAAGGTAAAAGATACAGGGGAACTGGCAAAACTAGTTCATTGTAGAAGGGACTGGATATGAGGTCATGTAGGAAGTTCCAGGTCAGCATTCAAAATAAGAGTGGCTGGAGAGAGCCAAGAGAGATGCGAGCATGCTGTCTGTGGTGAAGGAGGAGCTACTTCTGCTTCTCTGAGGGAGGCAGCCACGCCGGCTGGGCAAAAGAGAGAATCAGCCATGCTGCCTGTAGCGAGGGAGAAGCTGTGTCTACTCCTCTGAGAAGGCAGCCATGAGGATAGAGCCATGAAGTAAAGTGATTCGGTCATGCAGCCTGGGGTAGTAAGGAAAGCAGCCATGTGGGCTGAGGAAAGGGTACAAGGAGCTGATGGAGCTGTGCAAGAACTTTCCAAACCAAGCACAGATTCGTGAGAGATACCTGGAATGCTGAACTGTAACCAGGGAATGCTGACTTCTGCTTCTCTGAAGGGCATATGGAGAGGCCACTCTCTTGGGACATGTGCCTTTCTGGACTCCATCATGATCCAGTGCAATGTGACACATGTTTTCCTGAACTACTACATGGAGGCTGAGGACAACATACCCCAGATCCTGAAGGAGAGAACTGCTGTGAGAAAACGACAATTCTGAAACCCAAGAGTGTGCCTTCTAGAGGGGACGGAGAACTGTTTGTGCAGCCAGCTTTAGAACAGATAAGGATTTGGGGAACTACTGGGCATGCTTTTGGCTCATAGCCTGGTGGGGAGCAAGGGAAGTGCTGGGTCTAGTGGGAGAACAGGGCTCTGAGCAGGAATGCTCCCAGCCCCACCCCCTGAGATTGGAATCCTTAAAATAAAAACCTGTTTCCCTCAACACTAGTTGCTGGGTCACGCATCAAGGCACCATATGCATGAGCCCCAGTTTGCTTGACTACAGAAGTATCTTTTGGCTTATTAAGCAACTATGCTAAGCAACTATGAATTTTTGAAGAGGAGAATGAAAAATAGCCATTTAGAGAAAGAATTACTGCCTAAAGAAAAAGTATCAGTCACAGCTCTTAGACATGTGATAATGGTACATTTAGCTTCATTTCCTTTCAAATCACGTCAGTGCGTATCTGCTAGGTACTAGGCACTATGTGAAGTTCTAGAGCAGCGCTGTACAATAGAAATATAATGCAAGCCACATATTTAATCTGAAAGTTTCCAGTAGGCACATTATTATTAGAAAGAAATGAATGAATGTGGTCTGGCCCTGCCAACCTCCAAATTCACCCCACCACTCCTACCCTCTCCCCATGAACTTCAGCCTCCTTGGTGTTCTAGGTCCTCCCACAAACCTGGGAGGTCTTCCCCCTGGGGGCTTCCAAGCTCACATCTCTGCCTGGCGGATCCTTCCCTGTCTCTGTCACTATTCATTGTCATTTGGTAAAAAAGTAATAAATGATGGCTGACAGGAGCTGGATGCATCCTAATACTTTCATCCAATCATAATACTTTCATCCAGTTGTAAAGAGTAGAATTCAAATGGTAGAATTTTGGACTCCAAGAGGACTTTCATCTAAAATTTTATAGACGGTTTTTGACATGGAACATGAAGCCAAGGGGGTGAGTGAGACTCTCAACCCCCTGTGTACTTTCCTCACCAAGCCAAGCACCCTGGCACAGAGCTGTGTCCTCCTGAAGGAAAGAATGACTTTTCTAGTGTTCACAAAGCCACTGTATTAGCCAGTGGCAGCTTTGTGCATAAGGGGGCTCTGCGGTAGGGGAAGAGGCCTCATTGGCCCCTTTTAAGACATACCTTGCTGGGGAGCCTCTAACATTGTCACTGCATAAGTTTTATTTAACTGGAAAGTATATAGTGAATGTATTATGATTGGATGATATTTGTGTATTTGTAATACTTTGTAGGTCTTGACTATAAGATTGTCAGAGGAAGAAAAAGAAAATAAAACTATCAATCATGTCAATAAATTTTATTGTGGGCCCAACATGGATCAAGACTCTGGTTCCCTGGCATTCAGATGGCATTTCCCGTGGCGGCAGGAGGTGTGGGTTTCTGTCACATGTGAGCTCAGAAGTGGGCCTCACTGAGAACTAGGAGAGAACAGAATCACAACCAGACATAGAAGGCCTCCTGGAGAAAGGTCTGAGGGACGTGGCCTTTTGAAATCACTCTCCTGGTGTTACAAAACCTCCCTCACAATATCACCCCCAACTCTATAAACTCATACCATTTTTTTTTTAATCCCACTCTTTAGAAAACATTAGAAAATTCCCCAAATACCCCCTAACCTTCTCCCTTCCCTTCTTCCTTTCCCCATATAAGCTACTAATAATCAGCCATTAAAAAATGTTTTTAGTGCATACTGTGTTTCAGCAGTGATAAGGAAGGCACAGCCAGTCTCTGGTCCCATCAGCTTAGCTCGAGTTTCCAAGCTGGTTTCTCCCAACAGAGAAGGTGAGGTCTGAGGGGGTCTCTAGGAATTTGATGTTCAGATCCCCACATCCCTGGTTCCCCTTCATGCTCTGTAATGTGTTCCTAAATGCTGAAGAGACTTAATTGTGTCCCTGACAATATATCAAAGAGAACAAAGTGCCTAGCTCCACCACCCTGCCCCCTGACACACACAAATGAAGCTCCTTCTTCCCTGTGTCCCCTTACCACTTGCTCAGCAGAGTAAATCCTCACTTAACATCATCAGTAGGCTCTTGGAAACTGTGACCGTAAGCAAAATGACGTCTAACGAGATCAGCTTTACCGTAGACTTATTGACACAAATAAGACTTAAGTTCCCATGGCATATGTCTGGTCACAAAAACATCATCAAACTTCTAAATAAAGATCCAAAACACTTTTAATATTAAACATTGAAATAAACGTGACCTATGCATACACTTTTAAAAGATGAATAAAAACGAGTAAGAGAATGCTTTTCCAACCTGCTTATTTTAGTTCAAGGTTGCAGATGGCTGGAGCTCAGAGTACCAGACAGGGACTCACCCTGTACGGGACACCTTTGCATAGCACAGCGCACTCACTCACTCATGCTCACTCCAATTAGGACAATGTAGACACCCAATCAACCTAACTTGGACACCTTTTGGATGTGGGAGGAAACCAGCATCCCCGGAGAAAACCCAGCGTGGGGAGACGGTGCAAATTCCATGCAGACAGTGGCCGCAGCCAGGAATTGAATTTTTCTACCAATGTTACAATGAAACGATGTTAAACAAAATAACTTTATTTGAAGAGCTGCTGTGCATGCAGATTTCCTAAACACCAAATCAGACTGGCCTCTGGGACAGGACCCCAGCCCCGCGTTATCTCATCAGACTTCTCCCGGCCTCGGCTGTTGAGCACGCCATTTAAGCTTTGACTTGCTCTCCCCCATCAGACTTTTTATACCATTTGTAACCTCACATTAACTTATCATCAAATATTTGTTGAGCACCTGTGTTAATTTTGCGATGAGTTTGGATAAGCAACAAAAGGGGTAAGACATAATTCCTATCATTTCTGAACTCACGGTCTGGTGAGGGAAACAAACAAGTACATAAAGTGTTTTTGCTCAGGAAGAGCCAGGATAGGTCCTATAGAAAAACAGAAAACCGAGCCACTGACTTGAGCTGATGAAACTAGGGAGATTTCACGGAGAACATTATTTTTAAACTGACAGGAATGGACCATATAGGGAAGTGAGGGAAAACAATTCTAGGCAGAGGGAACAGAGTGTGTACACTGCCAAGGAAGGCATGCTAGGTCTCTGTCCTATAAAGTGAGACACCATTCCCCCAGTACAGTTTGTCACTATCTGAAAACCTGGGAGTTAGAGAGGCAACTTATCTTACTTCCCACCCCTCTGCCCTCCCCGTCCTCCCCAACACATACCTAACAGGCACTGGTGGGACAGCCGGCACACGGTAAATGCTAGAGACACCCCCATTCAAAAAGGGGGGAAACAAGGTATACAGCGATTCTGAGACCTGCCTGAAACCTGGCAGGGCACACGAGGTCAGCTCCTTGGTTAGAGATCACGAGGTACACTTTCTATTTTCCACATTGTTGCAGGCAAGAGGGTTGCTAAACTTTCTCACTGCATAATGGAGCCTCTCCTCCTCCAGCTTCCAGTAAAATTTTCCTCACTTTTCTTCAGTCTTTGACAGACAGCCTCTTCAAAGACATTAGGTTTCTGCTAACAGTCTTCCTTGAGACCCTTCACATTTTTGTGAATCATATCAGGGTCCTTCCTGCTTCTGCCATCTACTGTCCCAAAGCTCCTCTCGTATTTTCGCATTTTTGTGACAGCAGTGATGCAGAGAGATCTGATTAGATCACTGGGGAGAAGTAGGGAGGCACCGTTGTGTGAACAAGAAGATTTGAAACAAAAGCAGGGCTCTTGACAGGTGGGGCAGGCTCTCTCTGGCTCTCAGGCTCTCTTCTCCCTCGAGGATGCCCGGATGATGGTGCTGCACCTGGCAGCATTTCCCAGCAGACAGTATTTTGGATGGCAAAAAACTCCGGGTGCAGCCTAGGGTCGGGCTGGCGGGGCAGAGGACGGCAGGGTTATTCTTCCTTGGGTGTTCTAGATGGGATGGGTTGTGAGGCAGAAGCCTGCCATTCTTCCAAAACTGTGTAGCTTTTGTATCTTATGTTGTTTTAGTTTGTAAACTCGCCCTATAGAAATAAGATAATTAAAACGAACAGGAAGAATGATAGGAGAACTCAGCTGTTTTAAGAGTTTAGCCTTAACTGATAGGGCCTGGGTGACTATCTAATTCTTGTGGAAAGCTGTTATTCCAACATTGTGAAGGTTTTGAATAAAGACTCTTTTCCTTTATCACCAAACCTTTGCCTCTGGAATTTTGCCTGGAGGGTGCTGGTGGGCAGCAGGACCTCAACTTGCTGTTCAGTAATAGGAGCACCCCACTTGTCTCTCACCTTCTGCATCCCTACTTTGGATTCCCTTGCCTATTTACACCTCCAGCTACTGCCCAGCAAGCCTGCTCCTCGTCCCCATCCATGCAGTGGATAAACAATTTTCTTCCAGAACTTCTGCCCCTTTTGAAGGTCCTGGGAAATAATTCCAACATATCCCTCCGAAGATTGGCTCTCCCGAGGAGCTGTCTTGGGAAAGGGCTGATAGATAGGTTAGTGAAAGATTTTATTTAATACTGTCTTCAAGAACAAAAAAAAAATAAACAAACCCAAAACCTCTCAGGACATCAAATATTTCATCTGGAAAAAAAGTATCAAAATTCTGTTTTCAATTATCTGTTTCAAAGCAAAATCCAGAGAATGAGATGCATTTCTGACATTTTGGGAGACACAGAATTCTGGCTAATGTGGCTTACTACTGTTTTACTTTTATTTTTAAACAGCATTAACTTGACAGTGGCAGGGGGGCATGGCAGAGTGGGAAAGGCTGAGGACTCATGCAGACCCGGGTCAGTTTCTTAGCCCCCAGTTTCTTCATCTTTGAAGTGGAATTATAATTACCTCGTAAGGTTGATGTGAGGGTTAGAGAAAATACAATGTATGTGAAATTGCCAAGCAGAACATTAGCAGGCGATAAGTGAACTATTTTGGACTTGTTAATGTAGAAGTCACAAAAATGACTCCTCATGTTTCCTCTGAAGCCTCCGTTGTCTTTATGACATGTCCAAAGCCAGGAGTCTCTGCTCCTACTCCTTACAGTGGCTGAGAAGGAACAGGAAGAAGGGAGCTTCTTGTTCTCTTAAGAATTAGGTTCCTGACAACAACGTGCTCTTTCCTGCTCTCTCACACCGGCCTCAGCCTGCTCATCGGCTGTCAAAAAATGGTGAAAGAAACCACTTACTGGGATGTTTTGGAGGTCAAACCCAATGCCACCCAGGAAGAATTGAATAGGGCTTGCAGGAAGCTGGCCTTGAAGTACCACCCTGATAAGAATCTAAATGAAGGAGAGAAGTTTCAACAGATTTCTCAAGCTTATGAAGTGCTCTCTGATGTACAGAAAAGGGAATTACATGACAAAGGAAGAGAACAGGCAATTAAAGAAGGTGGAGCAGGTGATGGTTTTGGCTGCCCCAGGGACACCTTCGGTACATTTTTTGAAGGAGGAGGAAGATGCAGAGAGAAGAGGGAGACAAAGATGTGCGTCAGCTCTCGGTAACCTTAGAAGATTCACACAGTGGTGCAACAAGAAAGCTAGCTCTGCAGAAGAACGTGATTTGTGACAGATGTGAAGGCTGAGGTGATGAGAAAGGAGCAGCAGAGTGCTGTCTCAATTGCCAAGGTTCTGGGATGCAAATAAGAATTCATCAGATAGGACCCGGAATGGATAGTTGAACTCAGTCTGTGAGCATGGGGTACCAGGGCCACGGGGAACTCAGTCTGTGTGCATGGGGTACCAGGGCCACGGGGAACTCAGTCTGTGTGCATGGGGTGCCAGGGCCACGGGGAACTTAGTCTGTGCACATGGGGTACCAGGGCCACGGGGAACTCAGTCTGTGTGCATGGAGTGCCAGGGCCATGGGGAATTCAGTCTGTGTGCATGGGGTACCAGGGCCACGGGGAACTCAGTCTGTGTGCATGGAGTGCCAGGGCCATGGGGAATGGATCAGTCACACAGATGGATGTAACAGCTGCCCTGGAAGGAGGATAGTTGCAGAGGGGGAGATTCTCTAAGTTTATATTGACAGCGCCATGAAAGATGGCCGGAAGATAACATCTTGTGGTGAAAGAGATCAAGAACCAGGACGGCAGACAGGAGATACTATCATCATTTTAGATCAGAAGGACCATGCTGTTTTCACTCAACAAGAAAAAGACTTTTTCATGTGTATGGACGCATAGCTGATTGAAGCATTGTGCAGCTTCCAAAAGCCAATGGCTGTTCTTGACAAATGAACCATAGGCAAGCATGGCGATAGCGCGTGTGTGCTAAATGAAGGCGTGTCAAATGATCATAGGCAATATGAAAAAAGGTTGCCTGATCATCGAATTTAAGGTAAACTTTCCTGAGAATGGCTTACTCTCTCCTGATAAACTCTCTTTGCTGGAAAAACTCCCACCTGAGAGGAAGAAAGTAGAAGAGACTGATGAATTGGAGCCTGTAAAACTGGGGGGCTTTGAGCCAAATCGAGAAAGACAGTGCCATTGCAATGGAGAAGCATATTAGCAAGATGAACATCATCCTTGGACTGGTGTTCAGTGTCAGACCTCTTAATGGGGCCAGAGAATGACCTTCACTGCTGGCATGTTATGTACAGTAGTGAGTGAGTGAAGGACTGTGATCATAATATGCTCTCTACTAGCTATTGTTTTTGTTTTAATACTTAATTATAGTAGTGTTTTAAAAGTTAAATAAAGCAGAAACTCAAATATAAAAGTTCAATATAAAATAAAAAAAGAATTAGAATCTTTTCCATACTAAAAAAAAATCTCAAATTTAGGACTATGCAATGTGAAAATCTCCATGGACCACACTGAATCTGTTACCAATGAACTATCATAATTTAATTTTATTGCCGTCTTAAATTCACCCTGGATCCCATCTCTCTGGTTTTCTCTCCTCCCCATGCCCTTACCTCCCTCATCCTACCTCCCAGGAAAAGTCCTTTGATTCTTTCTCCCAAGCAGCCCTTGAGGCAAGAGGCTGGAAACCAGTTCATCCTTTGCTGTGGTATCAAGCTGGGAAAAGCATGGAATTGGAAAAAAGAGAGAATAAAGAAGGTGGAAACGAGATTTGGAGGAGAAGGAATTTTAGGATATTGGAGAAGAACACTTGTTAGGAATCGTGATGCTGTATGTATGTGTGAGGAACGTTATGAGGGGGGGACTTGAACAAATGTGGAGATGCAAGGAAGGAGAGGGAGTTTGAGGGAGAAGAGTTTGAAGTGCCCTTCAAGGAAAGAAGCTATGGAAGGAGGGAACTTACTAGACTTGCTGGAATTCTGGGAGGTGTCCACTCCTTGCTTTTCCCATGTCTTCCTCTTTAGATGGTTCCACCTTCTTACACAATCTGTATTCTTGGTCCTCTTCTCACTTAGCTCATGGCAGGTTGGCTCTTGCCCTGGAGATGCCAATAGCCTCCTAAGCAACTGGTCCCTCCACCTCACACCCCACCATCTCACAATTAGAGTGACCCCTCTTTAATTTCATCTTGTCCGCAACCCATCCCACACTTCAAACCTCTCAGTGGATTCCTGCACCTCCAAGATTGAGTCCGAACTCCCCATTGTGGCTTATCAGGCCTTTTGTGATCTGGCCCCCACCCCTCTCTTGCATTCTCTGCTCCAGCCTCTTGAGGCAGCCTGTCACCCAGAGCCCAACTTCCTTGCCTGCTTTGCTTTGGCTTTGGGTCTCACTTGGTCTTTTCTCTTTCATCAATCCAACTTCTGTGCTTTTAACATGGTATTTCCTCTTTATGTCAGGTCCTTCCCTCTTCTCCTCCATCTAAGTCCCGTGTGGTTTTCTTACTTCAGCTTAACCGTTCTCTTCTTGAACCCTTCCTTACCGTTACTACCCTGCCCACACACACTGCCTGAACTGACCTGGGCACTCTGTGCTTCCTTCTCTACTGCTACTTATCTTAGCCCCAGCTGGTCTCTCATGCTGGGAAAGGGGCTGCTTCAGGACAGAGGCTCTACTTGGTAGCATCCAGAATGTCTTGTGTGGTTTCTGGAAAGTCAGTGGAGAAGCAGTTCCACCGTAAGTGAATGGGTGAACGGATTAATGGCCACTGGTGGCAAAGAAGAGGTAGTCAGGAGGGATCTGGTGAAGGAAAGAGGTCTGTGAGGAAGAGAAGTACCATAAAATATAGAGAAGAAAACAAAGTGTTTGGGTAAAAGAAATATAGTCACTTTTGCTGGGTGGGTGACTTCTATTTTCCAGGGGGGAAAGAAACACTACATTCAAGCAGCCTGATGGGTTCTGTCTGGTGCATCTGAAGGAAGGATGCAGGTGGAATGGGGTGGGCGTCTCAGACCCTATAGCCAGCACCACTCAAGAATCACCTGCCTCCCCCTCCCGGGCCCCACTTCCCTCGCCTCCAGATGTCTAACATCCTTCCCTCAATATTAACTCTGACCTTGTCACTCCCTTTACTACATCCCCAAACTGTCACCCCACCACCAGGGACAAGCTCTTTCAGTCTTCTGTCTCACTCCATTGTCCCCAGTTTCTTCCTCCACATCCACTTGCCCGATTTCACATGCGCACCTCTCCCCGGCCCAACTACCCAAAGGCGTCCATTTTTCCATGTCCTAGGAACTCAGGCTATTCATCCATTTGTCCAATTCCCCCACCAAGGTCAGTGCCTCCACTTTTAAGTTTCTGAACGCTTCCCAAGGACTCCCACCCAAGTTGAGTTAAGACGATCAGAACATTAATGGACAACCTTTCTTTAAAACTGCCAAGATACTGAATTGCATCTGTGCAAGAGATCACTTTGATGAAAACTTCTCTAATGTTACCAGGCATGACCCGAAGCTGAAGATTAATGTTCCTGCTTGTGGAGGGTCAATTACTCATGGGGTTTTATCAGCCTAGGCAGAGTGGAAAAGGCAAGGGGGAACCAGATCAGGGGACCCCATTCCCTCCCAGCAGCGGCCTCCCACCCTCTTCCCTTTGGTGCAAACACTGTCCACAGAGCCAGCGGTACCACCGTTTATTTTTATCTGTTTACTTTGCAATTAACATAGAGAAGGAGCCTCTTTTGGATGCGCTGGTTCAGGGGTTCAAAATGTCTAGCCACCTTGACCCCTTCACCAGCCTCCAACATCGCAGTACGTCTGCCCAACTGGGGAAGATTTATACTTATTTTTATATAATGGAAAACTCATTGCTGGACATCGAGTTACTCACTTTGATTTGTTTTCTTTGGAAGAAGCGGCGGCGGCGGCGGCGGCGGCGGCGCCCCAAGCTGGGTCATTAGTATGGCAGCAACAGCAACAAAGACCTTCACAGCCGCTGCCTGTAAACCGTGGATAAAGTTCAAGCATTTATTCTGTTTGAGGCCTCCCAGTGTCTATAAAAGCCCAGCACGATTATATGATCAGTGTCAAGACCCACTTTCCCCTCTTTGTGCTCCGGGATGCATTTCCTTGCCCTGTCCCTCCGTGTTGCCACCGCAGCTGCTCTGGCTTTAATAGCAACCCAAGGCACACACTATTGGAGTGTTCCTTGGGCTTTGTTTTAAACATGGTTTTTGCTTGTGTTAACTACCGCCTGGCTCTCTGACACCCATGAATGAGGCTATGCGGGGCTGTCAATCAACAACAATAATAATGCCATCTGGGTTTGAATAATACTAATGAGAAGAAGAAGAAGAGGGATACTGTGTATTAACATAGCACCTTTGTCCCAGAAGCTCAGAGGGCGTTCGGGATAATAATTCATTCATGCTCTGAGCACTGCTTGACGGTAGATATTATGATCCCACCGCAGGGGACTGAGACACAGAGAGGGCAAGTGGCTGGCTCCAAGGTCACACAGTAAGTCAGAGAGGGCATAAAACTTTGTTATTGTGAGTCCTCCAGAGCACTGGCCCCACGGGATCACGGTGAACTGTAACTCTCTGTGCGCCTGTTTAAAAAATCTATCTGTAAAAAATAGATACAGGACTCGGTTGTTCCACACCTTATGGGATGAAGAAAAGGAGGAAAAGAAAAGAATGTTCTAGGGTGGAGGAGAGTCCATCACGCCAGGGCTGAGGGCAGAGAGGGTAATGGGATACCGGTATGCCGTTCTGAGAGGTGTCTGGGATTTCTGTGGGGGCAGAGGGCAGTGGAAGTGTGTTAAAGCAGAATGGACAGAGGGAAGGAAGCTGCCTCATGCAGGTGAGAAAGCAAGCTAATGCAGAGCCAAAAAGCTCATGGAAGGATAAGCAAGGAACAGCAGCCATCTGGAAGAGAGGATATTTCTGGAAACGCCAAGAATTTCCCTGTTTGTTCTAAAATCCCGTTCTGTACTTTGCAGCTCACGCCAAGGGGCTGGGGCCATAGCTCTCTCTTCTCAACCTCCTTAGTGCACAGGGGGGTTCAAACCTGTCATTTCAGATCAGTAGAATCTTACCTAACTTTTCTGTTCTCAGTTTCCACCCCTATAAAACCAGTGAATAATATTATCTCTTTGGCTTATATAGCACCTTGTAATAACTTCCAAATTGGTTTCCTCAACTTCAGCCTCTCTCTGATATCAATCATTGGGTGTTATGAGAATTCAATAAGTTAATATATAAAACCCTAAGAATAGTACATGACATGTAGTACCACCTCAATAAATGTTTGTTATTATTGTCATAAGTCATAATACATTTCTTGTTATTGTTGCTATCATCTTCATCATTGCTCTGAGTGTCTGGCCACTTACTTCTGGGTAGATAAGAAATAACCCAAGCACCATGAAGAAAGAGTCCAGCCATACTGATGACCTTATATAAGGACACATAATTCAACTGCCCAGGGCCTCCTCCCCTTGTCTGTGCTCACGTTGCTTTTAGGAGCTGCGCCCTGAAGAGCTGATCTATTATTCTCACTTGCTGTGCGTGTTCATTGTGTCTCCTCCGACAGACTCTCTAAACGAATTCTGAGTAACGCCCAGTTCTGCTCTCTCTCCCACCACACCCAGCACTCCATTTGACGAGCTGCCTTTGCTCAGAATATACAGGTCACCTTTCCGTGATTTCTAGAACACCTGCTATGTGGTAGACTCTGAGCTGAGGGCTACAGGAATGCATTAGGAAGGCTCTTATCTGGAGAGAATATACTTCCGTGGTGGAAGACATTAGCCTTATGGGAACAATTCGCTGCCTTCACAGGCCTCAGAATCAGAACTCATTAAAACAGACTGCCCCTAAAATGGCATTAAAGCCCACTGAAATTTTACTTCTGTTCTTTTTCTTTGGAACTATTAGAAGCTGTAAGAAGGGGAGTAACATGATCAAAGCAGCATCCCAGGAAGACGCACCTTGCAATACTGTGGAGGGTAGATAAGGGCAGGGAGAGACTGAAATGGGAGAAATCAATTTGGAAGTAGCTGCAATATGCTACAAAGGAGCAAGAAGTGCTGCACTACACAATTAATGCACTTATTGGTTTTGAAGTCTTCCAAAACCTCTCATCAAATAATTACATTTCCAGTCCCCTCTCCCTGGCAGAGAGGCTCTAAATGCTTGAGCAGACACCTTCTGCCCCATAAATTCCTTATTTATGGTAGTGTCTGTCCTTTGTTTTCCGTCTCGGACCCAGTTTTGAGACACTTCATCCCTGGGACTGAATCTGAGACACTCTCTAGTTTCCACTGCGAGTATTCTTTGGCAATAAACAAACAGATTTACGGTTCCTCCCCAGACCTTCAGGGCAGAGAGACGCTGCTTTCACATCTCTCCGAGCTCCCTCTTCCCTCTTCTCATCTCTCACCACATAGAAGGATTTTGACCTTGTATTTGATGTTTGGGCTCATGTCTTTACTTTTTCTATAGACTTTGAACTTCTTGAGGACAGAGCACCACATCTGCTCCCATGTTTGAGTCCCTTTACAGGGTAGTGCTGACACAGCATAGATGCTTGAGAAATCTTTATTTACAAAAATATGGGTGTATTTTCTTCAAAGTTTCTGGCATTCTTCATGTATTCAAATAAGTGATGTCACATCACACATAAATATCTGTGTGAGAGCGTCCGGCTGACGTGATTTCTCCTTCAGACAAAATTTTAGTGTAGCCGTGTAAGAAGGCAGTACTTGTGAGGTCTGCCTTTAAGAGTGAGAAAACACCCCATTAACAGAGTAGTCTTAAAAAAACAATACACAAGTTCCTTTCTCCCTTCTTTTCTTCCAGCAGGGCATGGGGTCAGTGAACGGGAGACACTTACACAGGGCACTGTGGGAGATTGGCTCCTGCCCTGAAGAAGTTTGGAATCCAAAGAAAAATACACACCCACCCATAATTTTACTTTAGAAATTGAATTTTATTTTAGAAAAAAAAACAAAAGCAAATTCATAGATACAGAGAGTAAATGGATGGCTATCAGATGGAAGACTGATTGGGGGACTGGGTGAAAAGGGTGAAGAGATTAAGAAGTACAAATTGCCAGTTATAAAAACAGTCACGGGGATGTAAAATACAGCATAGGAAATATAGTCAATAATAGTGTAATAACTATGTATGGTGCCAGGTGGGTATTAGACTTACTGGGAGGATCACTTCATAAATTATAGAAATGTCTACTCGCTATATTGTACACCTGAAACTAATATAATATTGCATGTCGACTATAATTTAAATTTTTTTTAATTTACTTAAAAAATAAGATGTAAAAAACACAATGCAGTCATGTGAAGGAACAAAAGGGATCATGGTTTACTGAGCTATCACTAGAATGGGCAATACGTGAGTCAGCTCTGGTGGTAGCTGCATTTTCAATAGATGGTGGGGGAGGGGGGCTTTGGCAGCTGGAGGCCCAGCCCTGGGGCCCCGGGAGCTCAGGGAATGGTGAGCAGTCCTTGGGGAGCAAGAACAGGCCAATAATGTGCAGATAAGCTGTGGTAAGGAGGAGGGGACAGTGATGGATCTGAAGAAGCCACAGTGAGGACTTTGGATTCTCCTCACGGGCAAGAACAACAACGGAAGCTTTTGGAGCAGAGACATGTACCCCAAATATGGTTTTGATGTGACCGTTGGCTCAGATGGTAAACTGGCCTTTGCCCTGTGGCTTGAGGTGACTGGTCCTTGCTGCACTCTACCTCAGGGCTGCAGGAGAAAGAACTCTAGACAGAGGTGTTGGACATTTCCTTCTGTGGCCTAGTGCCTGGGGATTTCCCTGCTTAGGGATGGATATATTTGCCC
The DNA here is from genome assembly GCA_007922815.1 of Macrotus californicus. Classification (NCBI taxonomy): domain Eukaryota; kingdom Metazoa; phylum Chordata; class Mammalia; order Chiroptera; family Phyllostomidae; genus Macrotus; species Macrotus californicus. The sequence continues at coordinate 11,513 of VMDR010011528.1, read as the reverse complement.
CGGAGTACTTTTCTTGAGAAAAAGGTGGTCCCTAAAAATCCTCTCTCCTTTCCCTCTCTTCACACTAGGAGTTGTCTTTATATTCAGCTTGAGTTTGAGCTAAGCGGGCTTTGAGCATCAGCCCCTCAAGTGGATTGACCACCAGAGTGGGCAGACAGCCCCAGTATGCCTGCCCCCTTCTCTGGCAGACCAAGCTGGCCCATTTCTCACCATGTCATGGATTTTCCTGGAGGCCAACAGTGGATGCCACACGATCATGGCTTGAAAGGATTCCATGCTGTCTGCACAAACAGAGACTGGAGACTCTGGGAACAGCCTTGCTCTCACCTCACTCCCAGAAAGCCCCCCTTTTCTGGCCCGTGCAAACAGGCCATGAATTGTGGCTCTTACTTCTACACACTGATGTACTGTGGGACTGAGGCTTGGGGTTTTTGCCTTTAAAAAATAAATCTCTCCATCTCCTCTCTGCATTGGACATGCTTGTCTCTGAGGACCTTTTCTTCCCAGAAAGCCCAAGTGGCAGACAAGAGGATTCTTGGGAGGGGCCTGGCCTGACTGCAGGCACCCAGGCTGGCTTCCACCAGCCCCACACCTCCTCTTCTCCCTGCACACATAATGTACTGTTCACCATGCGCTTACGCCTTTGCACATTGCAGCCTGTCTGCCCAGAATGCCCTTTCCTTCCTGCTCTCTTCAGGGAACTCCTATTCATTGTCCAATGCCTAACTTTAAGGGCTCTTGTGCTGTGAAGACTTCCCCAGCTCCCAAGTAGAGAGATGCTGGCTTCCTCCCTCTCTGTGCTCTTTGGATGTGCCTCAGTGATAATATTGATGAAAATGCATTATGGTTGTTTAAATATCATTTTTCCCAACTAGACTGTGAGCTGCCTGAGGGAGGGATGAAGGTCTCAGGAGACCATTGTACAGGATGTGCACTGCTCAACACCCTGGGCTGCTATTCACACTGCGGTGCAAATATACCCTGCACAAAGCTTCAGGGATAGATCTGATGTTTAATAGAGTCTGGTACACAATAAAAGTCTGTTTATTTAATCTAATGTAAGGCCACTGCTTAGATTTCTACTTCTCTTGCCCTAGTCCTATAAAAGAGGGACGAAACACTAGTTAGGCCAACAGCCTGAGGTGAAAAAATATCCAGCTCTTTCTGGACATACCTAGGAGAGACCTCAAGATCCCAATAAGGCTTTCAAACAGCTAATGGCTGGTCCAGGGAGGCCAAAGGGGTTTTGTCTCGTGGGTCAAATGAAGATGTAGTGACTACATGAAGCACTAAGCGGAGAAGTCTTCTGAGGCAATACCCGACCTCACTGGGAGCACTGCCCAGATAGATGGGTGAGGTCTGTGTCCCCGCAGGCATGGGCAATGGAGGCCTGTGTGCCATGTGGCTGCCACTGGTTCTAGTCTGGCCTCGGGCTGGTGACATGAGCTCTGTGGCCGGTGGTCGGACTATAAAATAGTCCCTGAGCTGTTGTGGCCTCATGCTTTCAGGGTCCTATGAGTGGTACACGAACTTCTGTCCCTGTGCCTGAGTTTCTCCTCATCTGCTTAATGAGACACCTTTCTTTAGGGTTTTGGAGAGGTGAGGTGGGGGACCAAAGACAAGTTTATAATCCCCTCAGTAAAATAAAAAGACTACACAGGAGGTGGGGATGCCCAGAACCCCTTTCAAACCATCAGATAATATAGGATACGACCCCATCCTCGCCCCGCTGTTAGTTTTCCTCGGTCAGCCGTAGGACCCAGCCCTCCACTCTCCCATCACCACCACACTGTACCGAGATCAAGCAAAAGATGGGAGGCTAGAAAAGAACCTCTGAAATGCAGTTTTAATAACAACAATGATTCCTATTATTGAAGCTCAATAGATAGGCACTGAGGGACAGGGAAAGGGTTCTAGTTTAGGCCGTATCACTGGAAGAAGACCCAGAGGGTTGTGACCGAGGTCCCAGGCTCTGGGACCGCTCCGCCTGGGCTCAACTCCAGCTCTGGTAACCCTTAGCTATGTGACCTTGGGCCAATGGTTGACTCTACCCCTCCATTTTCTTTTTTTTAATAAAAGGGGGTTAATTATCGCACTTAACCCACAAGATCATGGGGACTGAGTTAATAAATAGGGAGTGCTAAAAGCAGAGTCTGGTTCATAGTCGGTTTCCAGTACTACTATTGCTGTTGCATTACTGTTATCCTATTGCACTGCTCTTACAGCCCAGTGAGCAGGGGAAAACGGACTTAGATGATGGAACAGAAACACCTGAGAACAGACCAATGGCCACACAGGAGACAAACAAGCCTCCCTGTCATCACATCAGCTCCATACTTCCTCCTATTATTGTTTCAACTTTCATGGAGTTTGCTAAAGCTTTCGTGACCTCACATCGGAATCCCTTTCCTCAGGCTGGTCTCTGAAGGGTTGAGTGATCGAGGTCCCACAGTACACTGGGCCCTCTGCTAGGAACTTTCACACTCATCATCAGCCCTAAACACTGTCTTGGGCGCTATCAACTGACGGTCGTTGGCACCAAGTCAAACGCCAACAGGAATCCCCAATTTAAGGTGTGGTGAAGACGAAAATTTTATTTAGTGCAGACAGCGCAACGGTAATATGTGGAACAGCCCATCAGTGCTACACAGCGTGGCTGTGAAAACAACACCCCAGTAGAACAGCTCCTTAGTGCGACAGTGCCACGGGCCACGAAGCTGCCGCTGAGCCAGGTGACCCTGAGACCAGGCCCTGCTCTGCTCTAAGACCGCCTGCTCCCGGCTACGCTGCTTCAGCACCAGTTCAGGTCACATGGCTTCGGTTTTTCTAGCTGGCTTATGTGGGCGGAATTCCCCCACCCCGTTCCCTGATTGGCCACTCAGAGCTGCACACCTCGGATTGGATGGGGAAAGCCTCAGCCCTATTGGTAGTTATAGGACTCCAGGAACTTCTTTGTAAGGGCTGGCTCAGACTGCCAACAGTGCAGGCAGGCAGTTTAGCAACACCCAGGAAGGCAAATTATTTCTTCTATCGCAGAGCAGGGAAGGGTTAGCACAGCGGCTTCTCTGCAAAGTGCAGTTGGCGTGAGAGGCCCCTGTGCAGAAATGGCTGCCAGGCGCTGGGGTTGTCTTTGTTTTGTTTTGTTTGTTTTGAGTTCAGTTAGCCACCAGGAGCCCTTCTTAGCCCTCAGGGTTCATTCACAACATCAACCAATTAATAAAAGACCCTTCGGATACTTGTACCTATAAGGTTTTCAAAGCCCCTGTGTTAGGCTATTTACATATTCACTCTTTTATTATTTATTCTTTTAGCACATGCTAATTGTCTTTGAGAGTAAGATCCTGCAGGAAGGAAGAAGGCATGTTCATTTATCCCTTATGCATTCACACCTTGTGATCCCTGAGCCTGGAATGCTAGTTCCTGCCTTGTCTACCTGGAAAACTATTCATCCTTCAAAGTCCAGCTCAACCATAACCTCTCCTGCAAAGCTTTCCTTATTGCCCCCCAACCTCAAAGCAGAGTTAGTAACTTTCTTGTGAGATTATTTTTGCCTATACTGCATAGTATAGACTTTATACTTCAATTACTACACTATGAGCATCTTGAAGGCAAGAAAATCCTAACTTGTCTCCGGACGTTTGGGGTCTGACATCTAGCCTGGTACAATGCAGGTGTCCAACAGCATTGAGTGAGGCCCTTTCAGCCTCTGGTTTGTCTTTTGGGCCATGTGTCCTAGAAGTTTAAGACTTGTTTCTGAGGTTGTAAATGCCAAGCTTCCAAAGGTATTAAAAGTAAATATGAGGACAGAGTTGTCAACAACTGCAGTTGTAAAACTCTGGAACGACTTCCCAGAGATTCTGGAATTTTTCATTGGGCAAGGTTTACCAACAAGATAGGATGATTTGATCATGATTCTGTTTGGAGATGGGGATAGACCAGTTGGATTTCCACTGGCCTTTTCAGCTCCAGGAATTTTTAAGCAGACTGCTGGACATATGCAGCACGCATGGGGGTAAGAGAAACTGGCTTATCACACCTCTGCATACTTGTACACCCTTTCACCCTGTTTAGGGTACCTAGCCTTTGCATTTCTGACCAAGTTAGAGTCTCCTTCCCAGCCAACTCAAGCCACAAAACCTCGTTTGACCAGCCCCTTCCAAAGGGAACTCTTTTTCTTCGGGTTCTGGGCAGTGTGACATTTACCAGGCCTCTCATTGATTCAGGAATATGTTACGTGACTTCACAATGGGAAATTCTTTCGAGAGGAAAAAAATTATTTCTCCTAGGCCCCTTGTTTCCTCTCCAGTGCCAAGCACAATTTGGAATAGCAATGCGTGCGTGCGTGTGATTGTGTGTGTGTGTTGGCATGGCAACATAATGTGTATAATCCTAGTTGGAGATCCTGGTGTCATACATCTGGAACAAAACAAACTCATTTATGACATCTTCCAGCATGTACAATGTCTCTGAAACATTGAGATCTCAAAGAAACAAAACAGTTCCAAAACAGGGTGGAGAGCCGACATTCTTTCCTTGCCTGCTGGCTTGCCCTTCCCCCCTGCCCACCTCCCCATATACAGAATGGAAACTTTCAGGGGAAAGAATTCCGAACAGCTGTTGTGAAAGACCACACAGGCTTCCCCACATCTGCTAGCATACAGCCGGTGAGCTCATTTCTCCAGGGGATGCAGTCTGAGTCTGTGGGGTCCACTTAAGTCCACCTTGGGAGGGGCTGCGGGGGAAAGAGGAAGTGGCCCCAGGTGGAGGAGGAGACTTCTCACATCAGAAAACTCACTGGAGACAGGCTAAAGGGTGAGTGACCCGGCAGTCCCCTTCCTTGATTAGGAGAGTTTGCTCTGCCTGTAGTGGTTAAAAGGAAACATTATCAAAGTCACAATGGATTTTAAAAAAAGCTTGGACTCCCATCGAGTTCTCCTCCCCTTCTCCAAAAAGTCCAAGTCGAGAAGCAATTGCTGCTTAGAAAATATCCTACAAAGCAATATGGTTCTGGGCCGAGGCAGCCTTCCCCAAGTGTTCTAGTGGTAAATACAATACTCTAATTTGTACGGTGCTCCACCCCATACAAAGAGCTTTCAAATGCATGGCATTGCATTTGATCTCCCAGTGACCCTCGGGGAAGTCAGAGTGGATACTGCTAACACAGTGTTAGTACCAGAATGGGCACAGGGAAGGATATTGCCATTGCCATCGGCTTTAGCCCCGATTTGCTAGGGTTGAAACAGAGGCTAATGGAGGTGTTATGGATTGCCCAAGTTCACAAAACAGAACTGAGGACTTGGACTCTACATTTGACTTGTACAACCATGTACTTTTCCTTTGCAAAGTGTGTGGTCATCTCTGACAAAATAGCAGCTTGTTTGTAAGTGAGCTTTCACTCCTACTCCCATTTCTCGGGGCCCTGGTCTCACGAATGCAACCAAGCCCTGGGATTCTTATGGATATGACACAATCACTTCCCAAGTTGAGTTTTGGCTCCATACCCTGGCAGAGTCGCAGAAGAGAGGTTCAGCGAGAATAACTAAACCCTTTGGAAATTCCGTCATCCTCTGGATAGACAGCTGTGGCTCCAAAGTGTACCAGACCGGGAGGTGGGAGATATGGGTGCTCTGGCAGCCTCTGCCTCAACTGTCCAGCTGTAGCCCATCATGTATCCTGGCCTCAATTGTTTTTATCTATAATGTGAGTGAGCTAGACCAGGTGATTTCTACAGACACTCTCAGCTCTAGTCTTCTATGTTTCCATGTCAGACAGGGAACACAGGTGGAGAATTTCCCAGAGGGAACCTCTGCCTCTGAGACCCTTACCTCCACTGCCATCCTCCAGCCCTGTGCCTGCTGTTAGCCTGGAGCTGGCCTAGCCCTGCCTGGCTTGGGGACACCATTGTGCAGTATCAGTTGAAGGTTTGGGTGAGGGTGGGCTGAAGCCAGCAGGGGGGAGACCAACTGGGGTATTTTTTTCAGATGCATATGTCCCCTCTCAGGCAGCCCTTTCAGAGCTCTGGACAATGTGCTCTTTTTGTCCCCAGCTCTTTGAGCCGCCTGTTCATTCTCTTTGCATCTGCTGTCACACAGGACATCCCGGCTGGCAGGCAACCATGGGGACACATTGTGCTCCCTTAATGAAGCATGGGCTGGTGATATGGGGGTTTCGGGATCCTGCAGGGGCTAGGCGTGAGCGTAGGGGCACCCCATCTTCCTACTCAGGCTCCTCTTGAGGGGAAGGACAATTGGCCCCTCTTTTACCTCTCACAGTTCATATGGATGTGCCTCTAAGAACAGAACTAGTTCTACGTCAGAGACTTTGGAGATTGGAGTGCTGTGGGGGTGAGTTGGAAGAGAAAGGGTTTGGGTTTCCCTCAAGGAGTGGCACTGCTGGGCAGGTGGCAGGGAGCTCCTGGGGAAGGAGCATCAGCCAGGAGCACATGGCCTACATGCTCTCCACAAAGAGGTGCCTCCCCTGTGCCATCCCACAATATGAGTGGGTAAGACAGAACCCCGGGGGATCCCTTCTCATTCTTTAAAAACTGACTGTGCCATCACCCACCAAGGGTTAGTTCCTAAAAAGTAATTCTTTGACCTGGAGGGTTGGTGAAATAATCTCTTAGGTTCCCCTCAGGTTTTAATGTGTTGTGGCTGGAGGCCTTCTCCATCCGAGTGAAGAAGGAAAGGAAGGATGGCTATGAGAATTCACAAAAAGTGGCCAAAGTCAGTGCAACATACCTCAGTATGCAAATGAGCAGCTGGGTTAGATGGTGAGATTATGGATGATTCTTCTCCCCAACCCAAATATTCTTTAAGAATGTCCCCTCTTATTTACACCCCCTCCAAATAGTAAAGAAAAATGAAATCAGTGGAATCCTAGGGAAGGAGAGATTTTCCTCCCTGGGTGGCTTCCAGCCACATCTGTGATCTTTGCACCAGAAGATGATGCTGCCAACGCTGATGACTACCTGTGCTGTGGGTGTGGGCAGGGGGTACTAATGATGTTTTCAGACAAGGCTGCCCTTTGCAGCATAGGCTCTGCCTGCAGCTCTCAGGGTCAGCGGAAGTCCTGTTCCTATCAGAGAGCCCCTTACTCCCAGGCTCCTTTCCTACTTGCTACAGGGCTACCTTGCAGAAGCCAGGGCTCACCACAATGTTCTGGTATGCGCAGATGTCTTCCCAACTGCGATTGCAACTCAGAGTTTGTCTTTCTGGAATGTTTACTGCACACACCCCCACACTAGTCCACCCGTCATTCCTCCTGGCCTGCTTACCCTCCCCCCACCCTGAAGAAAAAAGCCTGGGCCTTGTCCAACAAGGCCCCCTGTCCCCTCTAACAAGCAAAGTGTGCTGGCATTGCAATTGGTGGTCTTCTCCCTGAAGGTTGTTAATTAGTACAGAATGTAGACTTCAGTTGTCTTGCCAGCCCCGATGAAAACGCAGCTGGCAGGTAGCCGAGACGGAGGAATTTGTCATAGGTTAGATCAGCCCCAGCTCTAAGAACCAAGTGTACAGCTTATGCAAATAGTTTTGCTTAGCATGGATCCTGTGTTCTTATCCCCCCTCAATCCCCCACAACGTTTTTTAACTGAAGGGTGGGGAGGGAGTAGGGGAACAAGGGAAAAAGGGAGAACAAGCACTTACTTGCCAGATCTCATTCTAAATCAGAAAGGAGCAAATTGCTTCTCCTAAAAAAAGAAAAAAGCAGGGGGGAAAAAGAAGACAAAACACCCATCCTTTGGTCTAATGTACTGAGCATTTGAAAGCTGAATTGCTCAATAAGAAAGGCTAACAGTGAGTGTATTTGGAGTGAGACTATTATCCCCATCAAAACCCATTCACACTCTCTGGGAGGCCTGCATAGCACCTGGGTGGGGACTTGGAACATTGGGTTCTATTCCTCTCTTTGCCATGACCATGTACCTCCTCAACCCTGCCGGGGTTTCTCCAGCTTTGGCAGATGTTGCTCCTACCTAGCCTCAGTTAGCCAGAGCATCTGGGCACCCACAAGCCCCAGGTGAAAGAAGGGCTCTGGTGGCTTCTCTCAGCACATGTGTCTGACTGACAAGCCAGTTTTGAGCTGTGTGACTTGGGACACATTTCCTAACCTCTCTGAGCTTTAGCTTCCTCACCTGAAAACAGGGATAGCAATTCTTCCCTCATATTAAAGTAGTGGAGTTGGTACATATTGAGGGTACATATTTAATGAGAATAGATGAAGCAAGCCAACAAGATAAGGGAATGCGCGTGTTGCCTGGTGGGCCATATATACTCAGTAAAACGTTGGCTCAGTCTTGACTAGCAGCCTAGTAATGGTGACAAGACCAACAAATAATCAAAAGTTGAATTTTAAGGTTGTGAAATAGCACTCACGACATCAAGTTGGTTCAACGCTGGTTGACTTGAAGATGTGGGGTGCGGTGAGAGCAGGGGAAGCAAACCTCAGGGTTAGTGCAGGACAGGGATTCTCAACCTCAGCCATTAACATTGAGACTGGGTAGTTCTTTGGTGCTCGGGGTGGGGGCCATGAGGGAGGTACTGTCCTGTGCAGTGTAGGATGGTTAGTGTATCCCCTACCTACTAGATGCCTGGAGCAGCTTTTCCAATCGTGACATTTTCAAATGTGACATTTTCAAATGTTCTCTGGCAGGCAAAACCTCTCTCAAGTGCACACTACCACTGATCTAAGGTCAGTTCCCCCAGGCAAGCAGCGTAGTGATGTGATGAGCTCCATGGACTGCGGGCCCGTGATGCTTTCATTTCAGTTGCTACCGAATACTATGACAGAAATAACAAATCTCTGCTCAGGCTACTCCAAGGATCAAAGGAGACCATGAACCAGATCTCTGTGCAAACCAAGAATGGAAAGGGTATCAATGACTTCTGGTTTCTGATCTGGCACGGAAAGGGCTTGGAAGTCATTATTTCATTCTGACAACAAGTAAAGACATGAACAAACTGAAAATTCAACAAATCTTAGATCCATCAGAGGAGTGAAGTCACAAGGCAAACTACTGTCCCCCAAGACTGGAGGCAAACAGGTGAATACAGAAAATCACAGCTTACTGGAGCACAAACCACCAGCAGAAACCTCTGTGGAAACCAGTACCAGGGTAGAAAAACCCACTGTAACTGACCACCTGCTGGAGGCTCAGGATGAACAAATCCAAGAGTTCAAAACTCGAGGGAAGCGGTGCACACTTCTGTCAGTTTTACCTCCAGCATCTCAGCTGGGTTTTCACAGTCAACATCAGACGAAAGTCCCCTCGTGCTTTGGACAGGGAGAGGGGGAAATAACCATTTTTAAAAAATATATTTTATTTATTTTTGAGAGAGGTGAAGGGAGGGAGAAAGAGAAGAAGAGAAACATCAATTTGCAAGAGAAACATCCACTGGTTGCTTCTCCCATGACCCCAACCCGGGGGCCTGGCCCACAACCCAGGCATGTGCCCTGAGTGGGAATTGAACCAGCAACTTTTTGGTTTTCAGGCCAGCGTTCAGCCCACTGAGCCACACCAGCCAGGGCAAAAAACAAAAGAAAAAACATTTAATCTTTTTAATTTTTCAATTATAATGAACATTTAGTATTATTTTATATTAGTTTCAGGTGTATAGCACAGTGGTTAGACATTTATATGACTTAAGAAGTGATCCCCTGATAAGTCCAGCACCCACCTGGTACCACACGGTTGTAACAATATCATCTACTATATTCCCTGTGCTGTACTTTACATCTCTGGGACTGTTTTGTAACCGCCAACTTGTACTTCTTAATCTCTTCACCTTTTTCACCCAGCTCCCACCCCCTCCCATTTAGCAGCCATCAGTTTGTTATTTGTGTTTATGAGTTGTGTTTCTCTATATTTTGTTTTTTCATTTATATTAGAAAAGAACCATTTTGAAATGTGACAGAGCACTGTTTTTCCTAACAAGGCCTGCCCTCAGAGGAAACTACTCTACCAGAGTCACCCAGCGAGGGAAAGGAAGCACTTAACTGTGGCATACTCTGGAAAAGGCAAATAACTCACACCAGCCCACTCTAACCTTCCTCAGGAGAGAAAGAATATACTCAACTCTAGCTGCTCTAAACATCCTGTTCCACCTAAGGCATGGGGGTGGGGGACTGAGAGGCCCTTGTGAAGAGGCACAGGCTCACTAGAAGACTAAGATCTAGTCACAGGACTATAGAAAGGCTTCCCCTCCCCAACACATCACCACTCACCACCACATTACTAAAGACCTATGTACTGCAGTTCCTTTTACTCAGGATACCATATCCAGCTATCAAGAAAAAAATTCAAGGCATACTAAAAGGCAAAAAGCAAAGTTTGAAGAGATGAAACAAGCATCAGAGTCAGACTCTGATGTGGCAGGAATGTTATAATTATCACACTTGGAATTTAGAACAACTGTGGTTAATATTCTAAGGGCTTTATTGGGTAAAATAGATCAACAATGTAGGCAGAGAAACAGAAATTCTAAAAAAGAATTTTTAAAAAGGCAAGAGGTAAAAAACACTGTAACAGAAATGAATAATGCCTTTAATGGGCTCATTAGTAGATTTGACATGACTGAGGAAATAACCTCCAAGTTTGAGGATAACTCAATGGCAACTTTTAAAACAGAAAACCAAAGGGGAAAAAAAAGACTTAAAAAAAAAGAAGAGAATATTTAAAACCTGTGGAACAACTACAAAAAGTGTGCATATGTGTAATGGGAATACCAGAAGAGAGAGAAAGGAAAGAAAGAAGGAAGGAGGAAAGGGAAGGAAGGAAGGAAGGAAGAGATAAATATTTGAAGTAGTAATAACAAAGAATTTCCCCACATTGATGTCAAATACCAAGCCACAGATCCAGGAAACTCAGAGAATAGCAGTTGGGCTGAATGCCACAAAAACTATACCTAGGCATATATTAAAACTTCAGGAAATCAAATATAAAGAACAAACTCTTGAAAGAAGATAGAGGGGGCAAATACCTTATCTATAAGGAAACAAAGAATTATATCCAACTTCTCATAAACCATGTGAACAAGAAGAGATTGGAATAAAATATTTCGAGCATTGAGAGAAACAGCCCCATCAATCTAGAGCTCTGTATCCTGTGAGATTGTCCTTCAAAAGTGAAGACTAAACAAAAACTTTCTCAGACACACATTAAGAGAGTTAATTTCCAATAGATTTGCCTTGGAAGAAATGTTAGAAGTTCTTTAGCCCTGGCTGGGTGGCTCAGCTGGTTGGAGCATCATCCTCTACACTGAAAGGTTGCAGGTCCGTTTCCTGGTCAGGTGCATGGGTGGGATCAATCCCCAGGCAGAGTGTGTACAGCAGGCAACCAAGACATGTTTCTGTCTCTCTGTCCTTTCCTATCTCTCCAAAACCAGTAACATATCCTTGGGTGAGGATTAAAAAAAAGGAAGGTCTTCAGTGAGAAGAAAAATTATATATATCAGACACTTGGATCTACACAAAGGAAAAAAGAACTTTTGAGAAGCAATAAGTGAAGGTAAAAT
>VMDR010011527.1:0-28325 GCA_007922815.1 Macrotus californicus | reverse complement strand
ACCAAGATGTGCAGTCACTACAAGAAATCATTCTGCCTTTTCAAAGGGTTTTTTTCTCTTTTACACAAAAATCTCCTGCACATTATCTTTCTCTTGAGAATGAACTGATAAAAATAGAAAGGCACAGTAGATTCCAGTTCCGGAATCCTCTTCTGAAGCAAAGGACAAAGTCTGAGGTCAAACTGAAGCAAGAGCATGGGGTGTTCTCGATCTGATCTTGAACTAGGGCGCTTCCATCCCAACCTTTGACAGAATTCAAGGATGAAATAGCAGACAAGTGTGTCAAAATGCGTTGATGGAATTTCAAATAGAAGATGGCTTAGGCTCAGTAGCCATCCACATGCACAAAAAGCCCCAGAAGGAATGCCAACTTCTCTGGACTGGGCTTACCTCCAGACCTAGAAGTCTACCCAGAATAAGGGGAAAATCGTTGGCTGTGTAAATAGACTTGCCCTGTTGGATGAAAAGTGGCATTTCTCAAAAGAGAAGTAAAATCATATTCATCTTTCAGTGTTCCTAGACAAGTTGTGAACTCATAGATTACAAGTAACTGAAAGATGCAGTTTGCATTTGACTCCATTCTACATCAGAGGGTATTTTTTTGAAACCCAGTATTGATTTTCGGATCAGACGTACAATCTACTCATGAGGAAAGATAGTTTGGGAACAAAAAGATGGGCACATTTATGGGTGGAGATAATAGCTTTCGAAGAAGAGCCAAGTATATGGGACAGGATTTATTTGATATTTTTTATTACTCCCTCCAAGTGGGAATACACACGAAATCTTCGTGTTGGCCCTCAATGCTATTTCTGAGTACTAAAGAGCCACGTTGAATAATTTCATTGGTTTAAAAGAAAAAGAATTTCATATAGACAACATAAAACAATACATTTTTTTTAAAAGTTTCCTTGAGATCTGATATTTATTTATGAGACAGCTGGATCAGACAAGAAAAGAAGCTTAGAAGTTACACTTTTAAAAATAATAAGACACCTTTCAGATCATTATTTCAACACACTAACTGACTCACTAGATAGGCAAAAAAATTAAGTTCTAGGTGGTCATCTACACACATCATTGCAGGCCCTCTTCCAGCACAGGGCTCTTCTCACACGCTTGGCGGAAGACATTAGCCAAAACATTACTGTGGGGAAAAAAAAGTCAGCAAGAGGGCATGCATCCTTATCATTGAGAAGGTTAATGGAAATAAAGCAGAAAGTCTTCTCCTACCTTGTACAAATCATGAGCTAGAGAGTCCAGCCCAGCCAGTGGAACTCAAGGAAGGCAGACCCAAGCCAAAAAAAGGTTCAGACGAGGATAACTAAGTGAACAGACACAGAAGCCCTCTGTATTAGACTTCTGCTTTTCCCTTCTGCTCTTTTCCCTAAGTAATGTTCAATCTCAGAAGACATGGCTGATTAGGTTTTTTTAAATGTGAAGATACACAGGTTGCGGCGAAAGTAGGTTGAGCGGTGAGTATGTGAAACAGAGTTCATAAGGCTACTGTAATAACCATTAACCTGAATCTCTTTTTCCATGTGAACAACTGTAAACCTACTTTTGCCCACCCCTGGATATGAAATGCAGAACCTGGGGTGGAGGTCTGAGGGAGAGCTCCCCTTTGAGCCTGAAAAACAAGCCCTCTTTCATGAAATATATAGTGAATTTATAACATAAAGGAATATGGTTTAGTTCAGGCACCCATTAAATGCCTTTTGAGTCATACACCACTGCGGATGCAAATGAAACTAAACCCAGGCATGGGTGTGTGGCCCTTAGAGTCTGGTGGGTAAGGCACGCTGCTATGACACAGTCTCTGCCGTAAGAGGCATCCACAGGGCAGGGGGGCTGTGTATGCGCATACACCACACACCCACCATGGAGGGTTGGGGGTAGCAATTTTCAGGAAGGACTCTTTGGAAAAGGTGATACTGGACCCAAGTCTTAAAAAAGGGGGAAGTTACCCAGACAATCAGTGCAGACAGAAGACGGAGGAAAACAATTCTAGGCAGATGTTCAGCAGTTGCAAAAGCAAGGCAGGTGTAAGGTGTCTGCAGGAAGTTCATTTTTGCAAGAAAATAAAGTTTGGGGAAGGGCATGAGGCAGGGAGGTGGGAAGGGGTTGAAGAAAGCTCAGACTTTGTCAGGTCATTACAAATGGCCAGCAGCCTCGGGGGTCTCTATGGGGGAAAGCAGAGCATAGTGGAACACTCCCTGGCTGAGTGCTGAGGAATCCTGGGCCAGGGCTGTCCAAAGGCAACTGAGTGACTTGGGTAAGTGGGGCCCACTACATTCTAAAGCCTGAGAGCTCCTGGGGCAGCCAGGGCCTCCGTGTTGAGTCTCCCCACTTGCTCCCAGGGAGGTTCAGAAAGCGGGGAGGCGGTGAGGTCTGTGAAGTGGTCGGTAAACAGCAGAGACTACATCTCGACACAGGGGAGGGGACACTACATTTATGTATTCACTACCCTCCTTACAGCAACTTGGGTGCAACCTCGTAGAAATATGAGCGAGAGCTCACCTTTCGATCTGAGATACCTAACCTATCATACAAGATAATCACTCGTTCAGAGTCAGGATTTGTCCCAAAGACAAGAAGGAGGCACTGGGTTTACCAGCAGGGACACACGCAGACTTGGGTTCGAGAGGCAGAAGGAAAGTCATCCCAGCAGCCACAGGGAAGATGGTTGAAAGGGATGCAAAACGAGGCGTAAGAAACCAGGCAGGTGACCAGGTGGTGAAGCACTAGGGAATCACAGGCTGTCATGGTCTCCTAGCCAATGGTCTCCCACCTGTGGTCACTAGCTCAGAGCCCATGAGAACCAGGAAGCTACTGTAAGCGAGAACCATGGGTCCAGGGGGCACTGGAAACTCCGTGACAGCCAAGTGTTGCGACATGGGAATAGAACTCTTATGTTCCAGGTCTTATGATTTTTAAGAGAAGCTATAAATCCCAGTGACATCTTACTATTTCTAAATATAACTCAACGTTTGCATACTCTGTCCAGGCCAACAACACATCTGCCAGCTATAAAAGGCACACTGGCCACCCTTTGGCCAGTTCTGTACTCTAAAGCAGGGCAAGGCCAGTGTGACGACAGGAGAGGTCTCCAGGACTTCACAGCCTGGAGAAGCAGCATGACCTGGCAGCTGTCTGGATGTGGGGGGTGCTGGAAGAGTCTACCGTCATCCTGAGGTTCCTGCGTTAGCACCCCGGTGAATGGTAGAGTCACACCCAAGAAATACATACATACATACATAAGAGGGACACATTCTGGCTAAGAATGAAATGGGTCCGGGGTGTATGACAAGAACTAAGACCACTTTTGGACTTACTGTAGGTTTCTTGCCTACAGGGCATGGGTAAGTCTGCTGGCCGGTAGGTAACTAGCCGGAGACACCAATCCGGGACTCACTTTGTACTTGGTGATAGCTGGAGCTGTGGGCACGTGGTCACCCAAAGCCCCTGTAGAGCAGAAGAGGAATAAGGACAGAGCCCTGGGCGACCCCAAGAGGTGCCAGGGAGGGAGAAGGAAAAGCAGGAGGAGATGACAACTAGGGAAGGAAGAAAGCACCAAAAAGGAAGGAAAGATTTGCATCTTGTTCCACACTGAGGTCTGAGCATCCACACAGCTCTTGCAGGCATTAGGGGGTCGGCTACTTTGGGGAGACTGTGGTCAGCTTGCAGAGAGTCAGAAGGAGGGGGTGACCCAGGTAGTGTTAACTCATTTCAGAAGCCCAGAGAGACCCGGTGGCAGCTGGAGATGAGGTGAGGGTGGGGGAGTAAAAGAGTTGATGGAATGTTTAAAATACTATTAAAAGAGAAAAGACTTTATTGGGAGGCACTAGGCACTGCCACAGGGAGGTCTTCTCTCTAACCTTTGCTAGGTTCCCCACCCCAACGTTGGGTTTTTTTTTTCTATTATTCTACCCTATTTATGTTTTATGATACATTTTATCATAACCTAATTCAGTTTGTTCTTTGTGTCTTCCCACAAGAACGTCAGTTCAGAGAGAGCAGGGGCCTTCTGTATTTACCATGCGTTAGTGCCTGGACACAGTAGATGCTTCAGAAGATCTGTTGAATGACTGGGTCAATTCAAAAAAGTCTGTTGGACGGAAATGGGGTAGGACATGGAGAGATTTTCACCCAGTGGCCCTACTTACTGGGTAGAGTGGGCTATGAAGTCACCTGCCAAAGGGGAAAGAGGAAGGGAAGCGACCTCTTGTGTGGGAGAAGAGTTGCAGGGGGACTGCCGGTCAGCACCCTGGAAGGACTGTTCAGAAACACTGAAATGCTAAAGTTTCTTATTTCACAAGCTGAGCATCTCCGGGCGAGGGCAAGATTCAGATGCAGAGGACTCAGTAGCTAGAGTGGGCAGAGGTCACTGGATTGGAGCTGGTCAAGGAGTGAGAGTATCCCCCACATAGACTCTGGGACTGGAGGAGAGAAAGCCCCGGAGCCAGAGTCCATGGTGCTGTGGGAGAGCAGCCAGGTGGCAGAGGAAGCCACATAGAGGAGCAACCGGGACCTGGCTATGTCACCACCTCCTTTCCGAATTCTGCCACCTCAGTCTGATTAGTTGATATTTAATCCCCTATGTCCGGAACTGAAAAAATTCACGTCCTTTTCAGGCTGAGTCATTTTTGCCCTTTTAAAATTACACTAATATGTGAAGTTCAGGGGAGGCAGAAATTTTCTGTAGAGATTCATTTTTTTAAAGAATAAAAAATAGATGACATCTTGATGACCTTCAATAACTGACTTGCACTGTGCAATATTTTCAAACATTATGTTAACAGAGAATCAAAACTTAAGGGCTGAAAGAAACCGCAGAGTTAGGCCGGCATCTTCTTTTGCACAGCAGAAGAAAACTGTTGCGGAAACACTGCGAACAGCACACAATTACTGATTTCGGTACGCAGGTAGCCTTGAAAGTATCTTCGATTTTGGAAGTGTGCTTTAGACAGACCAAATAGCCATGCTTACGTTTCTTTCAGTTATCTGTGCTCAACTCTTGATATAAAAATCTCCAAAGTAAAAAAAAAAAAAAAAATTATCACGTAAATTGTTCCTGTACAGTTCAGAGAAGTTAACTGTTTCCTGGCTTGTAAGATGGAAGTCAAACCTTTTGGTGTCGGTGCTAAATATAAGAACGCTCTCCGCAAAGTGGCCAAAGCCCGACACAGCCGCACTTGCGATTTCTCGAGAGAGACACACACGAAGATTACGTTTCGCTCCCTAAAACACTGAGACCTTCGATAGCATCTTCCACAATACCTAAGGGAGAGCGCTGTCTTACGTAACTGGAGCCTCCTCTCCTCAATCAGGTCGCAGGCGAACACCCAATTCCGCCCAGAATCTCGGAGTACTTTCGCCTTACCTGTAGTCACTAATGAACATCGCAATTACCATTTGTACAGAAGATGAAAATAGCGGAGACCTGCTCCATAGGGTTAAAACAGGTGCCAGAGGCCAATTTAAAGGCTCTCCCCCAAACCACGGGTCACCCCCAGCTTGCCCAGACAGCGGGAACAATAAGTAGAGAGTCCGTTCGTCTTTCCTTGCAGGGCGGCGCACATGCAAAGTACGGGGCAGGGGACGCCCGCGAGTACCTGGGTACCTCAGGTTCAGGGTTACGGGCGCCAGCTGGGATGTACCGGCAGAAACCACGCGTTGCCCAGGACTCCCAGCTGCGGGCACACCTGGACGCCCCAGCAGCGCGGCCCCTCCTCGCGCTGCCCGGGTCCTACTCCGGTTCCCGGGCAGAGGGGCCGGGGCGCGCACGCAGCCTTGGCCGCCGCAGCCTAAGGGCGATTGACAAAGTTCCTCCGCCTCGACGTCGCCGCCCCCGGGCCCCGCTGGCCCCGCAGCGTCCCCGCCGAGCGAAAGGTCGCGGCAGGGAGCCGGCGGCGCGCGGAGGGACTGTCCCCGGGGCAGAAGCAGCGGCAGCCGCTCCCCTCCCGGCCCCGGGCTCCCGGGATCGGCCAGGACGTGCAGCCAGTACTCACCGCCCCTCGCTCGGGATCCCCAGTTGGCGGCCGCAGAGGGCAGCGCGGCCCGAGCCAAAGCCGGGTGGCGGCGGGGCGGGGAGTCGGAGGCCGGAGAGCGGCGGCGGCGGCGAGGAGGAGGGTCAGAGAAGGAAGAGGCGGTAGCGTCTGCAGACTCCGCGTAGCTGGAGCAGTCCGTGCGCCCTAGAGCGGTAGCCAGTGGCCGCCTCGGCGGGGGCTTTATCGCCGCCCGCCAGGCCCCCGCCCCTTCCTGCCGCCCCCGCCCCGCCCCGCCCCGCCTTCCCGCCGCCTCCTTTGTGTGCCAGCGGGCCGCAGCGTCCCCGCGCCCGCACTCGCGGACGCCCCCACGCTGGACGCCGCCTCGTGGATTCCAACCCCAAGGGGTCCCAGTCGTGGGGCTGAGCCCCAAAATCTCCGGGAGACGCGGCGACCCCGAAGTGCGGCGCCAGCCAGGGCCAAGCTGCACGTGGGTCGCCGGGATCCGGGTGTGGGTGGGAGGAGGGACCCTGGGGCTCGTGGCGCGTCCCTGAGACAGAGCGCGAATCGTCTTGGCTGTCCCTTGGGAGAGACACAGTAGCGCCCCGGGACAGTGCTCATCGGCCCGGGTGATGGGGATAACGGTGCCAGATAGCGGCCGGGAAGGGGCAGGTCACCCCTCGAGGTGCTTCGCAGGGTGCCCCAGAGCCGACTTCGCTGGCCATGGGGACAGAGAAACCGCAGCTGGTCGCATTAGGCGGAAGACAGACAAGGGAATTTAGAAAACTGGATTCCTGGCTGCGGTGACAGCATGAAGAACCCGCCGAGCGCTGGGAATCCAGCCCTTTCCTGCCGGTAACTACAGCAGAGGGGACCGGACCTTGTGCGCAACAGCCAGGCGCAGCCCCCCGAGGCCGGTGACAGATGACCGTCCGGATCTCAGCTGTATTCCCACATCTCCTTTTTTCAGCCTCCTTTGCGTCAACTTAGGTTTGCAGGGACCCAACTTAATGACATAATTTATGTTGCCCTTAGTGCAGAACCCTCACCGGCAGGCCCAGGGCCCCAGCCGTGAGGAAGACATGTGGTAAATCTCCTAAGACGCAGCCTTGAATTGAGGCTGCATCCACTGATGGGAGCAACTTGGAATCTACAACTGGCGCGTAGGCGACCATGCTAGACGCTGTGTGCACGTGTTGGGGTGAGAAAGTCGCTTTCCAGTGTAAAATCTGGACTCGCCTAAGGGTATTCACAGCCTCTCTTAAAGCTGTGGGAGGTGTGGCCCTTACATAAAAAGGAAACAGTCCACAAAAAGAAAACTTGTTTCATTATTTACAGCCAGACCTGATGATTTATATTCAATTACAGAGCAGGATTTTTTTTTCCTCACTGGTCCCTCTGCCTGAAATAATACACCCTCGCCCATGATTTCATAATCTCGTGATTGTCTCCTTATACTTCAGGTCGCAAGTCAAATGTCACCTTCTCTAGGAAACCTGCCCTGACCATTGAGCTAAAGTCACTTCCTCCTGCGACCTAATGCTTACTTCCTAGACCTCATCATGGTTTGGTTTTTTGTGGTTTCTTGGCTGGTTTTCTCCCCCTCTTCCTCAGGAGAGTACATGGTCCCAGAAAGCAGGGAAGAGAAACCAGTTCAGCCCGGTTTCCAACTCACCCAGGCCCTAGTGCCTAGAGCCATACTACAGGTACAATAGTTGCTCAATAAATGATGGTTGAAGGTTGGCGAACCAGCCCCTAGTGACTTTTGACATGATACGTTACTGCCCTCAGGCATGCATGGTCTGGAGGGTGAGGTGGAGCTGGGAAGAATAAGGTGGGATGGGAGAGGCCGGAGGAGAAAAAGCCCAGAGGCAGGTATGAGCTTAGTGCCT
Source organism: Macrotus californicus (assembly GCA_007922815.1). Classification (NCBI taxonomy): domain Eukaryota; kingdom Metazoa; phylum Chordata; class Mammalia; order Chiroptera; family Phyllostomidae; genus Macrotus; species Macrotus californicus. The sequence continues at coordinate 20,446 of VMDR010011527.1, read as the reverse complement.
TTGAGAAGCTGGGAGGAGCCCCTTCCAGGTAGAAAGAACTGATTCCAGGGACTAGTGGAGAAACACTAGAACCCAGAGGTGTGGGTGAAGCCAGGTTATAAAAGCCTGCCTGATTCCCTACATCCATTTCTATCTTAATCACTTGTTTTAACTGGAAACTTTTATCGAGATTACTACACATTCATGTGGAGTTTTAAGAAATAATGCAGAGAGGTCCCTTGTAAACTTTGCCTAGTTTTCCCCATTGAAAACATTTGGGAAAATAATTGTATAATATCACAATCAGGGTATTAACATTGCTACCTTGATGCATATTGCAAACACTTTGCTTCATTATTTGCAATTTTAAATTGTTAGTAAAGTTACTCCAAAGTTAAAAAAAACAGTAAAGTTACTCGAAGTTTTTGGAAGAAATGCACAAATAATATTTTAAAGGGTTTTAGTCTCTTGTTTTAATGGAAGCAGCATTTTTCAGGAGAAAAACGTTCATTTTACCAATTAGAGAGTATTTAGGTTCCAGATTCTTCATATATAAAAGAGCCTCCGGAGTCTTTGGGACTACCTCTTGCTCACGTATTAATGATGTCCATTCACTTCCCTGTCCTCCCCCGCACTGTGAAAGGAACATTTTGAGCAATACTGCACATGACTTGTCAATTCTGAAATCAGACAGGATACAGCGTTAACTAATATGCTAAACTAAGCCCAACCACTAATGTGCTTTCCTCTCCCCTTGGACATTGGATGGGACTGCCAATGAGCGTCTCCCAAAGGCAACTGATTCAAGACAAAGACCCATTCTACCAGCCGTATATGCCGGGAATACCAACTATGCTTATTACAGAATGTGCATGGCTGGTGGTGGCTGGCCTTCCTGATGCCAGGAAGAGGATACAGAAGCAATCTCCCAAAGCTTTCAAGTGACATTCAAGTCACCAGGCACTTCAGCACCCATCATTAGGGGGCTGCCCCCAAGAAGCTGTGTTCCTACCTCAGTCGGTGTCCAGGAGCAGCAGTTCACCCAGTGTCTGACCCTCTTTGAAATCTATTTCTCAAAGATGTACACTTTTAACCAGCATTTGCTTCGCCTTCCTACGATGGTCTCGTTCGAGAAATCCAAATCATTAAATGCTCCTACCTGCCTCTTTCTTTGCAACTTTACATTCACAGCAGAGATGCATTTTGTGTTTCAGTTATGTGGCTTGCCTTAATCCTTGGAGAGAACTTCAAATTGTTTATTCTGTTAAAAGGTAAAAAAAAAAAAAAAAAGTGATCTGGAATTTAGCCAGCTCCAGCCAGTCTCTGAGTTTGGCTTTGTGTCCATAAGCCACAGTTGGGAGAAACACAAGAAATGCCCAAACAGAATAAAACAAATGATCTATTTAGTCTCGTTTCCTCTCTTGGAAGAGGTCCAGTGTTGAGTGCTCTGGAAGAAGATGAACCCCACCCCCCCAACCACCGGCCCGCCCCAACCCTCTGTTCCCCCATACACCCTGACAGTGTGACCTTGTATGTTAAGTAAAAACTCTCCTTAGATTCCAATGAGTGACGCTGTTTTGTCTGGAAGAGGGTCTGATGTTTCGATAATGGATAACAGTTGCTCCTCTCCTGTCTAACCCCACTGAACATGTATTACCCCACAGGGTGACTGTTACACATTATAGATGTGAATGCTGTTATGTAAGATTGTTTCACCCAGGGAAAAGGAGACTGTTTATAACAGTTCACTCATACAATTAGTTTCTGGGACTGTTGCACTGTTACAATTTTTTAAAAGCTTCTAAAAGGCATTTGTCTTTTTATTTCCCTTTCAAGTTGCCTTTCAAATACATCCAATTTCCTTTTGCTGTAACTTCTGAAACAGATTAAACCAGAGCATCAATTCACACTTTCCCATTTTCGTCACTACTTTTCACCAAGAACTTCAGAGAAAAGATATTACTAAGTGCTGGGCTGAGTATTATTTTCTACTTACATAGGGCAGGGGGCAAAAGGTTGACAGTTGTTCATATGGAAAATATTACAATAATTAATAAATAACAATACAAGAATAAACTCTGCATTTGGTGTATTCACAACTGTAAACCTACTTTTGCCCCACCTTGTATTTGGCCAAAAGTGACAGAAAACCAAGAGGATCGTGTGATACTGATCCCTCCAAACAACAAACTAGCTCTTCTTCCTTTCACACCCAAACAATAGAGGCTGCCTGCCTACTTCCATCCAGGTCTTGGACCTGTCTTCTTACCTGCATCACTGCCGTGTCTGCCCATCCCTCCGCTCACCTCTCTCAAAGCTCTGTTACCAGTAATTTCCAATGCCAGCCCCGGCGGTTTCTTTGTCATTCTTTGCCACCCCTTGGTCTCTGGGCAGCACTGAACTCTGCTGTTTTGCCCATTTTTTGAAACTCCTTTGCCTGTTCTCTCTCCCCTGATTCCTCACGCAGCCTCATCCTCTGCTCATCAAATCACCCTCCCCTATGCGTGGGTGCTATGCAGTTGCCTGCCTGCCGCTCCCTCTCCTCTGCTCCTCACAGTCTCCCCGTGGTGGGGGCATCAATCAGTTTGTGGCCATCCGGCATCTCTTCCCCTGTCTTGATAGCACAATCTGGTCTGCTTTGGAGAACCACCCCTCCTGCCCTGCATGCCTCCCTGTCAAAAATGGAAGTCAAAGTGCCTTTATTTCCCCTAGCCAAGGTGGGGGGGGGGGGGTGGTAGCGTGTGACCAAGCTAAATAGATTCCCTCCAGGACTCTGAGTCCTGAAGGGAGGGAGGAAAGGCATTGGAGCTAACTCATCCCAGCTTGCCGAGATGGTTTGTGACTTCTTCCCAGCTGGACCCCCAGAACCGCCATGGCCCCTGCCCCTTCTGAGTAGAGGTCCACAGTGGACTCTTCTGGACCTTTTCCATTTCTAGCCAGAGTCCGCTTCTGTTGCTTCCAACCAAGGACCGCTAATTGACACACCCAGACCTGTGTAACTTTGCTTCATTCTGGGTGAATGCCAAGCCTGTATCTACAGATGGCCTTGACCGCTGTCCCAAGTTCCCACCTGCATATCTTCAAACAGCTGGCAGAAGACATCCCATTATCACCTCCTATCTGACACATCCAGAGCCAGTTCATTCTCATCCTTCCCAAAGCATCCCCTAAGTGTCCTACAGGGATGGCCTGCCATCTCGGTCACCAAAGCCAGAAAGATGGAGACGAGTTCTGATTCCTCCCCTTCCTTTAGTTCATCCCACATCCACTCATTCCCTGGGGGAATTTATAGTTTCTTCCCCATATCCCTCTTATTCACCTTTTCCCCATTGTTTTTCAAACCAGTTGAGACACTTGTCATTTCCTACCTGGATCACTCCAACGACATCCTAAATAGTCTCTCAGCTTGCAGATTCTACCCACCACTGCCAGTGCAATCCTTCTGAAGTACCGATTTTATCACGCCACCACCTGCACAAAGTCATTCCAGGTTTATCATGAAGGCACACATTCCTTGGTTTAGGCAATCTTCTGTAGAGGACGTGGTCACAGGCTTTGGAGTTAGATTCCAGGGTTCAGATTCCAGCCTCCCCATGTAATTTAACTTCTGGGCCTCAGTTTTCTTATCTGTAAAATGGCAGATAATAGTGGTATGATCTCCTCGTAAGTTTATGTGAGAACTAAGTAGTTAATACATGAAAAGGCTGTAGCTGAGAGTCACATAGTAAGTGCTCGATAAACACTTTTTACAATAAAAGCCAACTCTAGTCTACCTTGCTAGCCTTATCTTCTCAGTTTCTCTGATATGTTTCTAAAGGTTTTTACCAATCAGAATCACTTACATTGTATTTTCCTACCACAGTGTCATGGTTCAAATCATTCTCTCTGTTCTGAGTACTCTTCTCTCACTCCACCTGTATCAGTAACATAATTTTAAATTGCAGACTATCCCACTCTTAATGGTTCCAAGTAACCATTTTATTTGTTTAGGATTCTGTGGGTTGGCTGGAGAGGGTTCAGCCCAGATGGTTCTCCACTCCACCCAGGTGGTCTGACCCCACTCATGCAGCTGCAGGATTCAAGATGGCCTCACTCCTGTGCAGGCCCTCGGCGGGATGCTGCAAGTCAGTCTTCTCTCTCCTCTAGTTTTCTCATGCTCACAGGCCTTTCCCCCTTTTCATATTTCCAACTGAAAAGCTTCTCTCTACATGGGTTTTCCAGCAGTACTCAGACTTCTTTACATGATGGCTCAAAACAATAACAGGGTGAAACCAGGAAATTCAGGTACAAGGCCTCTTAAGGACTAGCCGTGGTTGGTTTACAGTGTCACTTCTGCTACATTCAAGCAAGTCCCAGGCCTACCTTAGATTCAGGGAGGAGAAGCAGACTCTACCTTTTGGTGCAAGGCATTGTAGTCACCTTGGGCTACCCTAACAAGACACTACACACTGGATGGCCTAAACTACAGACATTTATTCTCTCCTAGGTCTGGAGGCTGGAAATCTAAGATCAGTGTACTGTGAGCATTGGTTTCTGGTGGGGCCTTTCTTTCTGGCTGGGAAATGGCCACCGTCTTGCTGTGTCCTCACAAGGCTTTTGTGAGAGCACAGTAAGAGAGAGAGATCTCTGGTGTCTCTTTTCTTCTTATAAGGACACCAGTCCTATCAACTTATGAGACCACCCTCGTGACCTCGTTTAACCTCAATTAGCTCCTTCAAAGCCCTATCTTCAATTACAGTCACATTGGAGGTTGGAGCTTCAACATATGAACTTTGGAGGGACACAGTTCAGTCTATCACAAGAGGAGTGCAAGAAAAAGAAAATCACATTGCCCAAGGGTGTGCCGGATGGAAGGGATGGCTGTGCCCATTTTTGGACACAATCCACCACCCTTCTCTGTTGCTAAAATGATGTTCGCCCTTCACAGTATTCCCTCAGCCAGGCCGGCACTGATGCCTCCTCCCCCAGCACTCATGTAGCTCTAAGTATGGGTTTCTCATTTCACATAACCACATCCTGTCTTGGACGCAAGCATTTGGTTTAGACTCTAACCTCAAGGCAATGGCCACTTTTTTTTTTAATATCTTTAAATTTTCCCACAGTGCCTTACACAGAAAAGGCCATACTGAATGTTTGTTGAATGAATAAAAAATGCACTTAATTTTACTGCTCTAAAAAATGACAGCTACTCACAGACCAAGCTCGATGTGGGGCCTGGGCAGTCATCACGGGCTGCTGCTTCTCACATGTCCTTGGTCCTCCAGCTGTCCCAGCTCTCCAGACCGCCGCATGTGGAAGAACTTGGAAGGCTGGACACTGGGGGCCTGGAGGCCTGGGTTCCTGTCCCATTTCTGCCACCTCTTAATTGTGACCATGGCAAGTCATTGATTTCTCTTGGCCTCAGCTTCCTCATGTCTAAAAGAATAATAATAGTACCTTTTCTAGGATTGTTGTAAGAAAAGAATACAATGATTTAGGTGAAAGCACTCTGTGAAGTTCAGAGAACTTCACAGATATTATTACCTGTATTAGCCTGGTTGGGCTGCTGTAACAGTACCATGGATTGGGTGGCTTAAGCAATAGAAATGTACTTTCTCACACTTCTGGAGGCTGGAAGTCCAAAATTTGGGTGTCAGCATGGCCAGTTTCTGGTGAGGCTCTCCCCTTGGGGTACAGATGGCTGTCTTCTCACCATGTGCTCACATGATCTCTCCTTTGTGAGCATTTAGACAGAGAGAGTGCTCTGATGCCTCTTCTTATAAGGACACTAATCCTATCAGATCAGAGCCCCACCCTCATGACCTTACTTATCCTGAATTACTTCCATAAAAGCCCCATCTCCTAACACTGGGGGTTAGGACTGCAACAGATGAATTTTGGGGGGACACAAGCCTTCAGTCCATGACACTACTATTGTGAATTCTGAAGCACACAGTTCATCTTCATTGGCCTAGCCTGGTTCCTCGCTGATGCTGCTCTATACCAACCCTTCTGATGCACCTACAGTGCCTGTCACATTGTGGAAACTAATACATAACAGCATTTATTTTAGTTATTTCCAATCCCTATTGACAGAGGTAAGGGGAGTAGAAAAATGAAGGCAAATATTGTGAGATTTTCAGTTCTAAATAGAAGGAAAGGATTTGCCCCCTTGGGTTCTTAACTTTTGTGGAAGAAAAGGGGCCACCTGTGAAACCTGACCAGCTCAAGGGAGACCTGCATGGCAGCCTTGTGAACTCAGAGACCTAAAGTAACCACTTTGGATGGTCTGAAATTATAACTGTCTTACTAAAAGCCCTTCATGGTGGGTAGTCATGTCCTAGGCCTGTACTTTTCGCTAACAAAGGTCAAACTTTGCCTTAACTGAACCTGTCTCATCTTTTTGCATCTAAGATAACATGCTTTTGGAATACTAAGATAATTTCCTTTTTCCAGACCCCGCAGGGCACAGTCTCCCACCAGAGCAGAGACCACCGGAGCCCCATTGTTATCTGGTTCTCCTGCATATCACCTCTATGTGCTGTAAATGTTCAGTGTTAACTATGGTTTACCCACCAATGTGAAAGAACCACGTGTCTCTCCTTTGCACTTTTTATCCAGTCCCAGAGATTTTCCTGCTTTGCTTTCTCCTGCTTTCCTAATCTATCACCAGTGGACTTCTTATAACCCCTTACCTCTCCTCTTTTGACTGTAATATATAAAATAAGGTGCTAGCCTTGGCTAGTGTGGCTCAGTGGATTGAGTGCTGGCCTGCGAAGCAAAGGGTTCTTGGTTCAATTCCCAGTCAAAGAACATGCCTGGGTTGCAGGCCAGGACCCCAGTAGGGGGCATGCAAGAGGCAAGCACACATTGATGTTTCTCTCCTCTTTCTCCCTCTTTTCCTCTCTTTCTAAAAATAAATAAATAAATAAAATCTTTAAAAAATAAAATAAAATAAAATAAAATAAAATAAAATAAAATAAAATAAAATAAAATAAAATAAAATAAAATAAGGTGCTAAACTAACATTCTCGGTAGCATTTCTCAACCCGTTGAGTTCTTGCTTCCCAGGAATCGTTGTCAGTTTGGCTCAAATAAACTCATAAAAAATTCTCTACAGGTTCGTATGTTTCTTACGTTGGTACTTCATAGCAGGGTGGAAAACTTTCTGACAGCTATGCTGGGTTGTCTCTAAATTCTCAGGAAGACACCCCCCCTTCCAAATCATCAAAGTTCACCCAAATTGCAGAGTGAGAAAAACCAGCCTTAAACTCTCAAGAATGACTTCTCAGTTAAAAAAAAAAAAAAAAGCTTAAAAAATGGCAGGCTGCCTAGCGTGCTCTGCGGCTGGTCACAGGGCAGGAACGGCTGTGCGCTGCATCTCCCGTCGCTACAGGGCAGTTTGTACTCAGTGTTCCAGGCCACCAGCGTCTCCGTCCTGGTGAAGGACCCTGAGTCCCACCTCCCTCATCTGCTCCCACTTACCACCTCTCCTTACACACCACCTTAGCTTTAATGAGGATAATGAAACTCCCATCTTTATAAAGTCCCGAGAAAAGACTGATTTTTATAAAGAATTAAAATTAGTTATTAAGTTCTGCCAGACATGGAGATCTAGTGCCACTTTTTAAGCGATAATTCCATTAAGTACCACTAGAGGACCCTCTTCAGTCTCTCCAGTCCACACTTTGTAGATTTCTATCCTAAAGGATTTAAGAACAAGCAATTCAACAGCGAGGGGGTCTGTGAGCGTTAGCTTCAACTAAATGAATCTATTAACATATTCTATTAGTGCCAGCATCATCTTAACATTGAGCATCTCTTCAAAGATATCTGGAGTGAGGAAGTGACCTCATAGATCAGTAACCTCCCATCTCCTAAAGTGGAATCTAAAGGTAGCCAGCATGATCCTCTTCGAGATTCTTATTACAAATGTACATGGGAATCCATTCCAAAATCAACTTTTTTGGCATTTATCTTATTCTGAGTTTTCCAACAGGCCTGTCAGGTGTCACTTACATACACATCTAAGCACTGAAGTAATCCAAGCCCTTACCTCTGAAGACATAGTCCTTAAACAGGTAGTATTGCTATCACCCAGAACTTATTAGAGATGCAGAATCTCAGGCCCCACCCCAGATTTCTTGAATCAGAATCTACACTTTTTTACAAGATCCTCACTTGTGTCATACAAACATTAAAATTCAAGAAGACTGGTCTAACCCACCTATCTAATATACAACAAGGCAGCAGGGGTCCAAGAACCCAAATGACTTGCCCAAGGCCACACAGGTAAGTCAGAAGGCTATGTGGACACCTGGGTATAAGCCTATGCTTGGAGTCAGAGAGACCAGTGTTCAAATCTAGGCTTTCCCCTTTGCTATCCTGAAACCTGAGGTAAGCCCCTGCCTGCGTACATCTACAAGCCTCCAATTATTTGTTATTACAGTAGTAACACTGCCTCAGAGGCTTGTTAAAAAATGAAAAGCAGGTTAAAAGCACCTAGAAACAGATCTTATGACCATGATTCTAACTTCAGTCTCCAGATTGTATGCTGCCTCCTAGGCATCCCATGTTGCACGCTAGACGTGAGAAATAGTGCTTTAGATAAATTTGGTCTCTTTCAGACTATTATGTCTAATTTAGATTCTAGGTTTTGAAAGAATGAGGACAAGGGTGGGGACTCTCCAGAGGAAAGTAAACAGAATGTGGCACAGCCAGGCGATTGCTCAGACTCCTTCTGCTCCAGCTCCTCCTGGCTTGGGTGGTCCAAGGACCTGCAGAACTGTGGCGATCTGGAGAAACATCCTCCAGGAGGTCGAGACCTCTGCCCTCAGACCATGCTTTTCCTCAAGTCCTGACTGTCCTTCTCCTCCAAGTCCTGACTGTCCGACCCCTGCATTCCCAGGCAGGCTCCTTACAGCCTCCCTAAGTGGGGCTCCTCCTCTTCCAGCTTCCTGGGACACCCAATAAATTCAGGGCCTTCGTTCCACATCTCCAAAGTCGCCTGCTCTGTGCTTCACTCTAGAGGACTGTCCAGCTAAGGTGATAAATCAAATTCAACCCTCGCTTCACTTCCTTTCAAGTAATATTTGCATTTTAATGAGATCTTGTCTTGTCTGGAACCCTAAATAGTGAGCAATGTATCACCCAGTGATGCAGACATTTTTGAGCGGAGTAACACGGGGATTCCTTTAGCAACCCTCACACCCTGCGACTCTGAGCAATAACCAGCGCCACCTTCAATGAAACAGTCTCTAAAGGCCCACCCTCTCTCTAAACCTCCCTCCCTCCTTTTTCTTTCTCTTTCTGTCCTTTCATTTTACAAAGCACTTGACGTTACATGATTAAGAACAGATTCACCGACAGATTTTGTAGTCAGACTTCCTGGGTTCAAATCCAGCTCTACCATTTACCCTGTCTATAACTTGAACCAGTAGCTTCACCTTCCTATTCCTCAGTTTCCTACCTGTACAATGGGTTGATTACAGTAGCAGGTACTTTGCTAGGTTGTTAGGAAGTTGACATGAGCTCATGTTTGTAAAGAGTTTGGAGTGTGTCTGGCTGGCACTGAGTGAGTTTTGCTTCTATGAGCCAGCTACTGAGATGGGTGCTTGTGGGTCCAGGGATGAAAGTTTCAGTTGCTAGATGTGGAGATTTGAGTGAAGGGAAGATAAATGTAAGATGATAACATGAATTCAAGAATGAGGATGGCCCACTGGTACCCATCTCCGAAGTCCTAAAACTCCTGGAGGAGAAGAGCAGGTTTGGCTGCAAGCTTCTTAGCCACTGAGGGCTTCAGGACAAGTTGTTTAGGAGACACACCTTGGCATTTAGCTTTAAAAATATCTCTTGTGAGTTCTGGCTAGTGTGGCCCAGTGGATTGAGCATTGTCCTATGAACCAAAAGGTTGCTGGTTTGATTCCCAGTCAGGGCACATGCCTGGGTTGTGGGTCAGGCCCCTGGTTTGGGGCTTGCAAGAAGCAATTGATCAGTGTTTCTCTCATTCTCTTTCTCTCTTCATTCCCTTCTCTCTAAAAATTAATAAAAAAAATTTTTTTAAAAATATCTCTTGTGGGTCATCATGGAGACAACACTATGTCATGTGCCAACAACAAGTTGATCAGTTGTAGGTTATAATGTTATAATATCTGCCTTAGCCCATTTGAGCTGCTATAATAAATTACTGCAAGACTGGGTGACGTAAACAACACAAATTTATTTCTTGCTGTTCTAGAGGCTGAAAGCCCGAGATCAGGGTACCAGAATGGTCTATGAGGACCCCCTTATGGGTCCTCAAACTTATCACTATGTTATCACAAGGAGCAGGGGGCTTCGGAGCTCAACGAGATCTCTTTTATAAGAGCACTAATTCCATTCATGAAGGCTACTCCGTTAAGGCTCAATCACCTCCCAAATGACCCACCTCCTAATACCATCACCTTGGTCATTTTGAGGGTGACACAAACATTCAGATCATAGCAATATCTTTTAATATGAGTCAATGGCATTGTACCAAAGCACAACTGGAAAATTCTATAGTGGAGAATGTGAAGGCGGGGTTGCAATATCATTTGTTTCAGGGACCTAGGCAATCCATATTGTTGCCTGATCCAAGGATAGATTTTTACAGCAGTGGTTAGCAAACCATTTTCTTTAAAAACTACAATTAAGCCCTGGCTGGTGTGGCTCAGTGGGTTGAGCACCGGCCTGAGAATGGAAAGGTCACCCATTTGATTCCCAGTCAGGACACATGCCTAGGTTGCAGGCCAGGTCCTCAGTTGGGTGCATGTGAGAGGCAACCAGTTCATGTTTGTCTCACATATTGATGTTTTTCTTCCTCTCTTTTTCCCTCACTCTTCCCTTTCTAAAAAATTTTAAAAAATGAAATAAAAAATACTGCACTTAAAAATAACCTTTTTATTTTGGAGTGAGTTTAGGTTTACAGAAAGTTTGCAAAGATAATATGGAGAGTCCATCTTATGTTTATCAAAACTTAGAAATTAACCAGCACATTATTGCTGACTAAACTCTAGAAGTTACTTGGATTCACTATATTTCCCCCTCTAATGTCCCTCTCTAGTGTTCCAGGATTTCACGCAGGATATCCATTGGATTTAGCCGTCATGTAGCCTTAGTGTCCTCTGGTCTGTGACAAATTCTAAATCTTGCCTAGTTTTTCATAACCTTGACAGTTTTGAGGAGTATTAGTCTGGTGTTCTGCAGAATGTCTCTGAATTTGAGTTTGTTTGCTGTTTTCCTCACTAATCATGGTGGGAATTACGGGTTTGGAGCGGAAAGACGACAGAGGTGAGGTGCCCTTCTCATCACATCATATTAGGGGTGCATTCTGTCAGTATCATCACTGGTGAAGTTCACCTTCATTATGTGGTTCAGGTAGTGTTGGCCATTTTTCCACTGTAAAGTTACTGTCGCTCTCCTCTCCATACTCTGTTCTTGGGGTGCAAGTCCCTATATCCAGCTCACACTCAAAAAGGTCAGGTTCTGGTCAAGTCAAGTTCTGGAGATGAGGCATATTAAAAAGGATTCTTCTGTAAGAAAGATCTGTCCCTTCTCCTCATGCGTTTATTTAATTCATTTGAATATAATACCACACTATTCATTTTGCTGTTCACATTTGCCCAGCTTTGGGTATTGGGAGCTCTTTCTATGTCCCCTTGACATGTTCCCATTCTTGCGTCTTTTGATCACTTCCTTGCTTTCAGAAACTATTAGATGCTCCAGGCTCATCTTGTACTTTCTCTACCCAGCCCTAGAACCAATCATTTCCTTGAGGAGCTCTGGGTTCCTTTTATTGAAGAACAGCATTTAGAAGTCAAGGTCTGGTCACTAGGTGTGTATGTTGCTACTGAAGCATGGAACACCTCCCAAAGGCCTCTATGCCAAAGTGTTGATGCATAAATTATATCTATAGGTAGAAAATGATATACTTGGTCCCTCTCTAGACCTACGTCTCCATTATCTTGAACACTAACTTTGATTTACTCATAAGAAAAGGTTTTCATGTGTTCTAGGACATATCATCTTGGAAATATTTGAAGCTTCCTACCTCTTATTCATGGGAAAATATACAACAGCAATACAATCAGCCTGCTATAGCATTTCTATGTGATACCTATTAACATAAAAAGATGGGTATTCATACAATAAATTCCATATTCAGATAAAAGTCTGGTGATACAGCTGCCGAAGGCCCATGATATTCTACAGCTGATCGCCAATCAGTGTGCAGCAGATATGGTTGCTTCTCTCACAAGGTCATTTGCCTTTCTTGCTGAAAGAATGTGGATTTTGTTCAGGCATCTATCCACTTATTTCCCCAGTACCTGCTTCAGGAGTGAATTCTTATTATTCTTGGCCAATTATGATAATTCTGTTCTCGTTGCCAATGTTTGATTTAGGGGTAGAAATAATTTGCTGGGAAGTGCACTGGCAGGAGAGCTTCTGAGAGAAGTTGCCTTGATGATAAAAAGAGATTCATTCTGAAAGAAGACATCACTTTTTCTATTTTCTACCTGTTGCCCAGAACTATAGCAGCCACCTTGTGACCGCGAGAGGAGCTACGGCAACATGCCGAGGACAGAGGGGACAAAAGACAGAAAGGAGCTGGGTCTTTCACAACGTTGTTGAGCTCCTGAATTAACCAACCTGAGAGGACCTCTTGTTATATAAGATAATTAATATTCTTTATTGTCCTGTCAATTTTGAGTTAGTCTTTCTTTTACTTGCAGCTAAAAACATCGTAATGAATATGTCTTACTTTAGAATATTTTAAAGCAATTATTAACTTTTTGTGATCCAAAGGCCTTTTCAAAATTCACCCATTCACTTATTTATTCATTCATTTTAATACATATTTAATGAGAAAGAGCAGCAGCAGAGAGAATGATCAAATAGTCACATGCACATATAACAAAAAACTACGATAAACAATAAGAAGGGAAAGGATAAGGAGCTGTGTGAGAATAAACGAAGGAGACAACTGAGGCTGGGGAAGGGTGGAACTGTAGACAGAAAAGGGGCTTCTTACTGAACTTGACAAGCTCCGGGGAGGCCTGCATGGCCTATAAACTCAGAGACCAAAAGCAACTACATAGGATGCTCTGAACATAAAATTATTAACTAAGAGCAGATCATGGTGGGTAGTCACGTCTCAGACCTACAGCTGTCTTGACAAAGGTTGATCTTTACCTTAATGAACCTGTCTATTCTCTTTTTGCATCTAAGATAATATACCTTTAAAAGGTCAGAGTAATCTTTTCTCATTGATATCTCATGCCCTGCATATATCGCTGTGCTGTCAATGTTAATTATTAACTATCCTGTACCCAGTACTGTCAAAGAAGTGTGTGTGTCTCCATTTTACTTTTTATCTAATCCCAGAGATTTCCCCACTTTCCTTTGTTCAGCCCCTTCAATCTACCCCCTGTGGATTTTGTGTAACTCTCCTTACATCTTCCCCTTTTATTCCAATGCATGAAATTAGAGGCAAAACTCTCATTCTGTGGAGCATTTTCTCAATCCATTGAGATCTGGCTTCCCAGCAGTTGTTGTCAGTTTGGCTCAAATAAACCCATAAAACCTCTCTAAAGGTTTGAATGTTTCTTACAGCAACAGGATTAATGTACAACATCAATTAGTAGGTGATGTGTGAACTGAGGTTCTAAAGCAAGTGTAGGAGTAGGAAGGAATCCCTGGAAGGAGAATGCTGTGTGCAAAGCCACTGGGCAGGAAGCAGCAGGAGGCCCTGGAAGAACCTGAAGAACCTCTGTGGGCCAGGAGGAGAGAGACTTGGGGAGAGAATGCCACACCTAAGTCTAGAGAGATCAACGTGGTTCAGAATACATAGACTCCATCTTGGAGACCATAGTAAGGATTTTTGCCTCTCTCCTAAGAGAATAAAGAAGGGCTAAGATCTGGGCGTAATATGACTATACAATATAATTAGTCCATTTTGGGCACCTTGGGGCTCAGTCTTGCCATAGTACTGAATTCAAATGCAAAACACTGTCACTGAAAGACAAAGATCTTTCTGATTATTATACGTGCCTTCTAGGGGAAATCTGTGGCAGAGTATTATTCTCAGCAAAAATTGATTTTCTCATGGTTCTGGAGGCTGGAGGTCTGCAATCAAGGTATTGGCAGGGCCTTGCTCTCCACAAAAGACCTGGAGAAGAATCCTTGGTGCCTCTTCCCACCCTCTGGCATTGGCAATCCTTGACTTTCCTTGACCTGCAGCTGCATCTCTCCAACTTCTGCCTTCATCCTTACACGGCCTTCTTCTCTGTGTGCCTGTGTCTCTGCCATTCAGATGGCCTTCTTGTAAGGACGCCAGTGCTGCATTTAGGGGCCACCCTAACGTAGTATGACCTCATCTTAACTAATCATGTCCACAAAGACCTCACTTCCAGATAAGATCACATTTTGAGGGTCCAGGTGGACATGTGTTTTAGGGGACAATATTCAACTCACTACAATGATTAATACAAGATATAATTTATAACAAACTGCAGCACTTCTTAAAACCACCATTTCTATCCACCCCAGTTCTAGAGTAGCTCTGGAATCTCTTACCTCTCCATCCGCCTTCCCCTCTTCCATCCCCGCCCTTCCCCAGCTTCAGCCTGCAGGCCCCTTGTTTTATCACAAGCTCACCTTCTCTCCCTTCCATCTCTGTACCATCTCTCCAAACATTCGTCTTGATTGAGGATCACAGCAATTGGGCGACCAGGCTGACAAAAGCCAAATAGGCACAGAGGAGAGAAAAATGCGGAAGAACATACAGAAAAAGCAAAATATTTTAGTGAACAAGTGGAAGGGTGGAACAGGCTGCCCAGTGGAACCTGCATTTTAGGAGATTATTCTGGTTGTAGCAAGAGTCTGATTGTTGGGGGCAGGCAAGAGCACATACTTCAGGAGGCCAGTGGGGGGCTATCGTAACTTGGACCGTGCTGATGGTGGGGGAACACAGGTGCAGATATATTCCAGGGGCAACACTGATAGGATAACGGAAGGGTGGGTGAGGAAATAAATCTGATCAAAGCTATGGACCCTGTTCTCAGGAAAAGGCATATTCAAAATTTTTTATACAAATTCAATGACTCCTGAAACTCATTCTCATTCTCGACTAAGAGTCCTGGCTCTAGGGGAAGAGTCGCAGACCTCTGGAAATACTGTTCCTGTGAGCCGAGCTTCTGATAGCTATTGAGCAGCAGCCAAGCTGAGGTTATGCTTTGTGAGTGTTGCCTGGAGTAGTTCAATGTTGCCCAAAATGAGCGAAGCCATCAGCTCTAACAGCCGGGTACCCGAAGGAGTAGGAGATGGGCCAAGGGGACAGCTGCAGAAAGGACTTTCACAGCTTTTTTTCCCTCCCCAAAACCATGAGGACAAAAAAGATGTAATTTCAACACAGGAAAAGCCAGTGAATATCCCAGGGAAGCCTGGGGCAGAGGTAAGAGGAGGCAGGTCCTCCATAACAGAACATCCAGCACAGATGTCGAGAAGTGGGAGGTCATGCAACAGGGAGTAGGGTCATGTCAGACCCCATGAACCCCAGCTCTTCTTGTATGAAGTCAGGCAGCTCACAGTGGCCCTAATACTGGGGCTTTGTACTGCACTGAGTGCTGTGAATCTGTGTGAACACCCATGACAGCCTGTCCCACACCACATGGGGCTGGTCAATAAAACCGGGCTTCTGCTTTGCAACCTGTTATGATGATATGTTCAAGCTTGGTTCCCAAGTATGTGGGGACCCCACTCACAGGCTGGTGGGTGGTGGGGGAATAAGCTGACTCAAGCTGGGCTGGGGCCACAGGGGCTGATACCATTGGGAGTGGCCATTTGGGAGATTCTGCCCAAGGAAGGTAGCCAGCCATCTAAACTACCAGGTAAGACCGCATTTAATCTGGCCTGGCATCAGGAGCCAAGTGTTGCAGTCTGGGGGCTACGGGTACAGTAGGACAATCTCTGTGTGGTCCTGGCAGCCAGTGTCAGTGGATGCCATGTGAGTCTAGGGAGGATGTATTTGGGATGAAACAGTGTTACTGACAAATGGCTTCTGGGGTGAGGAACAGGAATCAGGTCACTGGAGAGGGGCAGGAAGGGACGGTGCAGGTTTGAAGGGTTCTGGTCCAGCAGGCCATGGACCAGGAGCCTGGATGGACACAGTGGGCATGCTCAGTACCAGTTGTGAGCAGTGCTGTTGTGGGGAAGGGAGTACACAGGTTCTGGTTTACTTCCATCTCAGGGACTTTTGGTTGATCATTTATCTAGGCTCAGGGCCAGACACTGAGCACCAATCTAAGGGTTTGCAGTAGTTGACCTGCTATCAGGCTTGTTTCTTATTGGCTCATGGGTTCTGCCTAGATGACCTATCAGGTAACAGGTCACTCTCTTCTTTCTATTGGGCATGCTGGGGGCAGACATTATTTCACACATGGATTTCTGCTAAGACTTGAAACCACGCCCAACTCCTGGCAGGACTGGGCAGGCTTGACTGGATTTCCCATACCTTACCCAGACCTTGTCAATCCCCTCTCCTGGCGTCTGGACTTCCACCTTCCCCCAGAACCCTTGGGCAGCTGCCCACCAGATGGGGTGCTCCAACTCCCCCTTCAGCACTGGGTGTCTCCCTTGGCAGGACATTGATTTCCAGCCTGGGCCATGGAGTCAGATGACTTGGTTTGACCTCTGGCTCTGACACTTCTTACAAATGTAATTTTGAATACATTTTTTTCAGCCTCTGATCCATAGTTTCTTTTATCTGCAAGTAAAAGAAATAACCCTAAGTCAAAAGTAAATAAGGCAATTAAATGAGATCATGCATGTAAAGTACTTGACCTAAGGTCTACCACATATAACTACTACCTGATATTATTATTACATTTCATGATTCATTGCTTTGGTTGGGAGCTATTCTCTGACCTTGCCCTGGCTCTTTCTCATCATGGCTTCTGCCCCTTCTCCACTCATCTGTGATGATGCGATGCTAACATATCTCCAGGTTGAGATGCCTTAATGTACCCTAGGGGAACTCTGCCATAGCATTTGTGTGGGAAGAGATTCACATGCATACATTTTAAAGGAAGGCTGGGGATCAACCTCCAGTCAGGTCAGCATAATTCTTCCTTTTTAAAAAAAAATCATTTCCATTCTAAATGGAGAACAAACAGATATCTGGGGACACAGTGAAGGTGACATCTCCTTTCAGAAAAGCTCGTTAGGAGGCTGAATACATAGCACATATGGAAGAAGGTTGTTTGGTTATTCCATTTGACTCAAAGCAGGATTGGAGATAAGTTTAAAAACAGCATACGGGACGCTATTTGTAGAAAGGGTGATGGCATGTAATTCTCCACCATCACTAATAATAGTACAAGATTAAATTAATTATAAGAGGAAAGAATCAGTTTAGGTCCAAAGAAAAAGGAGCAGAGATAGTACTGGTAGAACCAGCTTAAAAAAAATACAAAACTTGGAATTGTTCTAGGTATCCTGGAAGTCACATTTAAGATGTAGAATGCAGCAACATTAACATAAGCAAGTACACATTCTGGGTCTGTTTAGTCCACATGGTTGCATAGGGAAGTAATTAATACCCTGGTTTTATTTCCCTGATGACAGATTTCTTTCCTTCCCTTTGCTTTCATTGTCTGTGTTTACTTTCCACTTCTCCATGTCCGCTAGTCCCTTTTTTATCTTGCTTTAGTGACCACGACAGGATCTTCTCTTTGCTCAATTAAACTGAAAGCTAATGCCCTCTCTTCTTTCAAATACTCTTAAAATACTTTATCCCCCACCTTCACCCCAGATCTTGCACACAGAGTGTTTTTAATGACATTTACAAGCTACTACATAGAGCGGAAGTGATCGAGAAGTTGGGAAGGGGTCTTTACTTCAGTTTTATTGAGCTTCCCAAAGTCTTCTGAGCGTGGACTTCTGTGGAGACTTCTGGTGCCTGACTTCCCAGCAACCATTTCTCATTCCTCAGGTTATGGAATCCTGATGTTGCTGTGAGGAGCTACCTCCTTCACTTTCAGAAACACTCTGCCCTATTGGATGCAGTCCTGGTGAGACTGCCAAGTGCGATGGCCCAGCCCTCCCCTGGGCACGATTAAGTGACACAAGTTAGACCAAGCAGACATTCTCTTCCTGGAGCTGGAACTATAGCAAAATGGCATCGAAAGCCAGAAAATAGCTGAAGATTGTTAATCATGAAGAAGGCCATTGAAGAGGTGACACCATACCTGGAGCTACTGTGTTCCTCGTCCTTTCTCAAGTCTGTTTTTTAGCTTTTTGGGAGGGTTGAGAGCCATCCCATATCCTTTCCAATAAGTTTCTTTTTGCTTAATTTAGTTACGCTTGATTTCTGTGTTGTAAGCAAAGAACCCCCCAAAGACATTTTGATACACTGTTCTTTATGAGATTATTAAACACTACAAAACAATTGCCATGTGTTCTTTTAAAAATTATCTTTTCTTGCTTGAAGGCATTAATAAAATGTTGATTATTGGTATGGAGATAGTTGTAACATTTTGAAGGAGTCACCAGATGGTGACATTACATATTATTTCCTAATTCAATTTATCTCAAAATGTGTGTGTTCGTTAAATCTTGAGGACATGCTATTATCATCATTATTATGTTATAGCTCTGCTTTTTAAAAACGAAGCTATAGAATGTCTTGTAGGGATATAATTTGGATGTGATAAAAGCACTTCTTTGGCAATATTTCAGAGGTATATACCTTAGCTTCAGAACAGTTTAGGTCCAAAATATCTGAAGGCCAACAGATAACTTCAGAAGAGGAATATATCCTAAGAGGCTGCAGCCAATATGTGGATTTCATTACAGCTCTGTCAGGAACCAATGACTTACACATTGCTGTGGCTCACACACAACTCTCTCGCAGATCACGATAAATGCTTCTTCGATATCTAGGCACTCCTCTTAGTAAAATCCTCAAGCAGTGGGCTCTGACCAGAAGCCATGTGGGTGGTAGAAAAAGAGCTTTGCTTTGAATTATAAGGGAGGTTGCAGATTATATTGTTATGATCGAGCAGGGGCTAGAAAAGAGTTCTATATTGGTAATAAGAAGTTTGTGGATTTTTTTTCTTTACGAGAGTTCTTTTGGTAGATAACACCAAAAGGAGGAAATGGTAACAGTGAACTCTGGTTTTTCTGACTGCTGGAAACTCTCACTGGTAAATATCAGCATCTACTGAAAGGGGAAAAAATTATGTATGAGTGAGTGTTTGCTCTTACACCTTTGCTTTCAGTTCTGATTTTTCCTCCTTCACTAATGTATCAGTCAGCTAGTGCTACGTAACAAACCAATACAAAAGGTAGTGGCCTAAAACAGCCAACATTAACTGGTTCATGAGTTTGTGGGTTGGTTGGGTGGTCTTTTTGGCCTTGGCTGGGTTTGCTTACTCATGTATCTGTGATGAGTTGGAGGGCTACCTGCTGGATCAACAAGGCTCTCCTCTGCTCATCTTACAACAGACTTGGGAGACACAGCGAGAGAAAGAAAACAGGCAAGACATTCTTTTTTTTCAAGTTTTAAGTGTGAAATGGGCACATTGTCCCTTCAAGCTCAAGGTAGCTACAACATTGCATGAAAAGGCATGAAAAGCTGTGGCCATTTTTAATTTCCCACACTTAAGAGTGTCACCACTCTGCTAGTCTCTTTTGTGTGTGTGACGTGAAACGAGGAGGATGGTGGAGAGAAATAGGGAACCCAAGAGGAGAGAAGTAGAAGAGAGAGAGTTCATGTGGGTTAAGTTTCAGAAAGAATCCGGGCAATTTGGCAAATGAGAGGATTTAAAACAACTTCAGTATGGAAGACAAATGGGTGTGAGAGGAAATAGGGTTTGATATGTGTTTTCATGGTTTAAGAATTTGATCCCTTTCAATATCCTATCAGAAATGTAAGTAAATTACTTTCTTGGCTATATAGCCACATTTTTCAGTGTAAGACAGAGCTATGTGGGGTCCCAGGACTTATTTGAATTAAGCATTTAGATTTTGAAAGGAAGGCCTTTAAAAAAAATCTCTACCAAACTACAGGAAAAATAAAATATTAATCCCCTCAAGGAATATAATCAATCATATTTAGATGTTTATTATTTTATGAGCACTATCAAGTTTAGCATGTCAAAATTTTGAAGAAATGTGGTGTTTTCTGAAGACTTTGTGGTTTTCAAGTACCCATGGAAATGTAAAGAAATAATATATTGACTAATTCCTAGCTGTATGATGCTGCCAGCTTGCTTGAACATTTGAAAGATTGCTCTGCTAAACTCATACTCTTTTGTTCATCCCTTTGTATCCTAATAGTGTGGGTGCTTGAAATCTATAACACCTATGGGATGAATGACAGATGCCCAGGGAGCCAAAACTCAAGGGCTTGAATGTTAGTTCAGCCTGTATTTAAATCCTGACTCTACTCTTTACTGTGTGAATTTGG